>JAQFYB010000887.1:0-41463 GCA_034694085.1 Pogonognathellus longicornis
TTTAAAACTTATGAATATCTTTTTTCATTATTACAAATTAAAAGCTAGGATTAAGATTTGATTGCGTGGGGGGGGGGGAGGTCAAACTCAAAACATGAGGTATATATGTATAATTTTCGCGAAAAATGTGATCAAATTTGGGTAAAATAAAAATTAAATACATAAAGTTCGTGGTTAGCGCGAAAAATTTCGATTTTTTGCCCTTGCTCACCTGGCTTCGACCGTGATTTTAACATTTGTCCCACCCTTTTCGGCGCCGTCATTTTATTATAGATAGTATTTTTAATTACATCATTATTGCATTAGATTGGGTGTATGACGAGACCTTCCTAATTAATATTTGCTGAAATTAATATGCAATATTGCACTTCTATAATTGAACCCTTCAACTGTGAAGCTATGCGATCATGAAGAGTAATACCGATGATACATAGAAATAATATAAGTATGGATCAAACGCACACTTCCAACAGATAGGTCAGGTTAGAGTAGTGCATAGAGCATCCGTTTGTAAACAGCATATATCATAGCAATCAGTATCTTAATGAGGATGGAGCGATTCTAGTCAGTGGCAAAAAGTAGAGTATACTTTTTGCTCATTGCAACACATGCAGTAACTTTCCTGCTGAGATAGTTCAGCAGAAAAGTTGATGTTCAAAAGCGTATGGATATTTTTTACATTGAACTGGAAAATTCCTGCTCGCTTTTCGCTGCTGAACTCTCTGTCCCAATTTTATAACAGAAAGTTTCAGCAGGGTTTCTATGCTGATTTCTTTTGACAAATTTCCCGACGGGTTTGCCTGCTTTGAACTGCACACAAAGCGTCTTGTCTTTGTGAGGAGAATTTTGTTGGAAGTTTAGTTTGCATATTACAGCTTAGTTTTAACGTTAAAGTATATGGGTAAAATAATAATTCTTGATTGCTATGCAGTGTGTAATGCATTATTCCATTCCATAGCGGTATGATGTACATACACACATGGAGTATCATAAGAGAATGACGTAAACAATATTAGGTATAGGTATATACAGTTTATAATGCAAGAGAGGATGAGATTGGGGTAGGACTTTATGAACTAAGCAATCATCTATCTTATTCATCTTAATCACCTTTATCATTATTCTATTTGTTCATCTCGGGTGGAATCTGGTTCCATACGACCTGCTTGTATTACTATGAGTCTATGTAAAATAATCCTTGTACAAATTTGCCCTGTTTCACTGTTATTTTTATTATGCTGTGCTATTCATGACATTTATTTATTGTAAAGTCATATAATTATAAGTAATTGTATAGCTATACAGTTTAATACAGCGAGTTTGAGTTTTATCAACATGGTGGTACTATCATGTTGAGTTGTACATGTAATGTATAATAACTCAAGCAAATAATTAGTGTGATAAGATTGTTTGTGGTATTACTTAATTCATGCGACTCTCCGTAATTCATGCACTACATAGCGCTTGATATGAGTGAACCAGAAGATAATGAAATGCTAATATGTTTTCTTTTTCCTGTTGATGAACATTGTATGGGCAGAATATAATAATATGTATAGTATGTGTGTGTGTGCATGGATAAGAAAATAGTTACGTCGGTCTACATTAATAAATCTTCTTTGCAATACTGAAAGAATTGAACATTTAGATTAGGATTTGCTTGTTGTTGTACTAAAGTTAGGTTTTTTCTGGTGTGCCATACTTTTCATGGTAAACATAATTAACACTGATGTGCTACGATGTGCTAGAAGCAATGCTGGTGCGGAGAGTTAAGTAGAATAATTGTAAAAGGGCAATGGAGATTAGAATGCGTGTATAAATGAAGTCAATGGATTTTGAATGCAGCCATAAAGGACAGGATGGGATTGTAAGTAAGAATGTGAGGATTTTTTACTGAAAGTGAGACGAGAAAGGCTGTTTGAGATTGGAGACCAGTTTTTGAGAGAAAGAGGAGAGTCGTTAAATTTTAAGCCACTTTAAGAGTGTTTAGCTAAAAGATAGCCCTTATTAAGTTGCGTAATGTCTTAATCCCATATAGGAAATGAGCCTTGCCAAAGAAGCCAGAGATTCTAACAATACGTTAACATCTTCCCTTGTCAGCAGTCGACCAATAAAACAAAGTGCCAATTTTTCTGGTCGAGTAGTACCGTTATGTAATCCTAGTTTTTGCACACTTGCCTTTAGAGTTGCAAGGCTTTCCTAACTTCTTTCTGTCTCTAACTGATTTCATACCTATGCAGAAATCTACGGAATCCCTATGTACTCCACTCTGTCTTGTCTCCTTTCGGTAAACTTGACTTTTACAGATAAAATATCGTTGTTGCTTTAAAAAGAATGTATCCTTAAACTATAGGCCGAGAGCACAACACAATGGATATCTATTAAGTGGATAAGCCTAATAAGAAGCTAAGACTTGCAATCAGTCAACAACCCACTCGCGTAATAAAATAAATACATCTTTTATATTTATTTACTTCTTGTTCACATACCTAATTGTACTTTTAGTACAGTAGGTACAATAATAATATTTTTATTGTGTGCTGAAACCGCCGACACAGATAGTAAATTTTTCTGCACATATTTCTCTAAACTACATTATGACCTTTTTGACGATAGGTACTTATAGTATTTTACATGTACATGTTTTACTGGGTAGAGTGTGCGTACCTATATTTTTTATAATTGAAGTACATGGGGATACCTACCTCCAAAAGTTACATAGGTATTACATTCCCTTATTATGTATGTACCTACGCAATTTGCTATCAAATTTCATCTAACCAGAGAATATGATTTGTGTACTCTCTGATACACGTTTCCTGTGTCAGTACAATTTATTGAAATTACATTGTAGTGTAGTACTTATTCATGATTAGTTATTTTGCATGGAAACTGAAACGCTAAATCTGCTGTTTCATTTTGCTCATGTAGTAAATTACAATTATTGAGAGACTTTTGTGAAAACATGTTTCAATAGATGTGCACAGTGCATAGAGCTACACATACTTACATGATGTACCTACTTGTACACTAGTATTTTGCTTTCTCTTACAGACGAGTTTTTTGCACACTTAACTTGCCGAGCCCTAGCTTCATAATGCACTCTACACAATGCTACAACACATTATGAACGTATCTGAATATATTTTCATTACCAATGTTCAATGAACTACTCTGTCAGAAAGAAAAAACTCTTTCAATGCGGAATTGTCTAGTTTCTTCATTCTTCTCTCTCAGCCAACATAAAACCCAACAAAAGTATTTGAGCGTTAAGTTGAGACTTGCAAATTGTGAGTCAACACCGATGAAAGCTTTTTCACGTGATAGCATCTGAAAAACCGTAATGCACAGCAGTTGTAACACTCAAACACAATTTCCATACCAACAAAATTGCACAATGCGTACAAGTATTAATAGACAGCCTGACTAATTAATTAAAATGCGTACAATTAACAGATATTTATATTCTGTGAAATTCTCAGTGTTATTGTTTGTAAAACTGTCATCATCACTTCATCAGGTGAAGCAAGTAAACATAATAAAGTGTCTATAAGGCTGAGCTACATAATTATGTGTTGCTTTGTGTTTGATTACTTGTATTGTACATCGTGGACTAGTTATGTAATACCTACGGAATGCAAAGTGCAGTGTGTGTAGGCAGCTATGTAGTAGTAGTAATTTCTTATCTGTGTGATACACAATGAAGTTTGTATGTTAGTTACGACTACCAACCGTGTGACATGGTCCATGTCACTTTTGTTAACATAATGCTTAATACATGTTACAGTTCTGTGAGTTCTTTAAGGAAAGTGACATACTACAGGAATATGTTGGTGTGTAATATAGCGGTGCTTCGCCAACTTGACAAAAGAACGTTTTCATTCACTCACACATGCTCAGGAGGAGGAGAGAATGTGATGTGGCAATATTTAGATAAAGACTTATTCCTATATAGTGACAAGTCATTGTACAACAATAATAGTCACACTGCTATTACTTACACATAAGATTAGTTAGACTATTTTTGGTTTTTCTTACACATACATAAAACCTACATAAATACGCTCGTAAAATCTAGCTCTGTTTTTAATCAAGTATCTATCTACACAACAACTTGCCTACATTTTATATTGTGTAGACATCCCTATTATGATGTTGTGTACTTATGATATTAGATATAGCTCATAGTTAAGACAATTGTGAACAACCAGAACATATTGTGCCCATAGGTAGTAATAATATTATTATTATTTCTTAGCTACATACAACAGTAGAAAAGAAACAACGTATATTGTGTCGTGTAATAGAATGTGATGCACTTTGCTGCAAATGTAGCAAGACTTTTCATACATGTGTACAATACATTAAATAAAATACAATCACAGAGGGTTGCTTTTTGTTGCTAGTGCAATACATCCTCAGATTACACATTGTTTGTATTTATTATATTATGTGTAGGTACACCATACCTGTTGTATTGCATTTGAAATTCTAGCCGGAGCACATTAGATAAAATTGTTAGTAAGTAACTAACCTAACTATGCTATCTGTACTACCGAGTCATTTCCACTTCCTCCTTGTCGTAACTATATACTCGTATATATAGTAACCACCAACAAATGCAATGCACATAATGATTTTCCGCATAGAACAACTTGTACATTCAAATGATGTGATGGCACAGCTCTCTGAGGCTGTTCATTCTTTTGTTGATTGGCAAGTTCTTCTATAGCCCTAGATAAGTAAACGATTTTCTGAATATTTATTCTCTCTGTTAATGCTCAAGTTTGTGACTTCGTATAAGATACTCTTGATTTATATGCGAAATTCACCATAGTCACTGTCAAACTCATCATCACACCTTGTGTGCATACCATCTCTATACTCCATGTACCTCATTTCGTTTATAAACTGCTACATGTATACCTAATACAACACGTATGCCAACTAAGAATCATTGCCACACTTGACTTTGATAATGAGCAGCATCTTTGCATCATAATGAATGTACATATATTATATAGACATAGACACTGACAAACAAAATTTTCGAGTACCCAAACTACCTACACCTACCTACTGACAATTACTTTTACTATATATACTTGTTGTCTCAACTATGTGATCGTGTATGTTTGTAAATGAGCTTTGTGTTGTATAAATGGGTTTGGAGCTATCTTATTAATTGAATGATTAGACATAATATGGTAGGTATACGACTTATGGCTGTATTATGACTCCTAATATTACATTGGCATTCTTGTATCAGTGATAGACGATTAGGCATTGCGATGTAATTGACTTTGCTCCATCGGACAATTTGATTAGTATTGAAATGACAGATTAATAAGATGAAGGTAAGAAATATTTAGCTGGAAGCTGAGTTGTTGTCAAGTCATGGTTCACAATTCATGGATGGGTGAATGTTCTCCTGTCTGGATTTAATGAAATTGGGCGTAGTGGTCGTGTGGCTTAAGGTGCTCTGGTGCTACGCAACAGCAGCAAAACAACACACAACCAAACCAAAGCAACCAACTGAATTTCCAGTTGCATTCCACTCCAATATTTCTCTCCGAAACCAAAAATAATTTAAATGTCTAGGTGCTATTGCAGGTAGGCATAGTGTAGGTATATGAGCTAGGCATACGTATAATCCATAATGTTATGCATGTTGCGTGGGTCTGCGTTAGCACTTTGATACACTTCGTCAGAGTACTTGCATGCATGCAAATAAAACTTTCATTGTAATTTTGCAAACACAATGTAAAGGTTCAAGTTTTTCTGCGGGAAATGGAACTTGTCTGCTGCATGTAGTTTTCCTCTTGTCTCAAACACAACATTGTTTTGTGTGCATGCAGCAAACATTCGCATTGATTTTAATAACATTTTTGTATTTCTTCTATTATATCAAAGAATTGTCTAGTAAATATTACTAGCTACTAGATGATTGTTCTATTATGAAGTGCTAAAATATATGCATGTATGTGCTTGTAACTGAATAGTAAGATTAAAGTAAAAATCTAGAAAATGAATGTAGCTTTGTTGTACGGAGTGTTTATATTAGAGTGTTAAGGTTTGAACAGTTGACTGTGCTTTGTACAAGGATGATGGTTGAAGTGCAATTTTTTATGAGTGTTTGTGTACTTAAAGTTTGCATTGAATTTAGCACGGATAACACTTCCTTGCGAAAAATGGGAATGTGATTACATGATATTTGCAATGAGTGTAGGGGAAGGGAAGGAGTAGAATATTATGCACACATACAGAGAGAGAGAGAGAGAGAGCAAGAAGGCTTTGTTACGTTGTTCTGGTTACTCTGTGAAAATGCAATGACATAATAATATGATGTGTAGACTAACAGTACAGTCCCGGTTCGTTCTATACACGCAAACAAAATAGTAGCATGCCTTGGGTAAAGTATGAAAATGATGGAAATGCTTAAACAGAGCAGACCGTGTCATGTTGACTACTTTTACACAAGTTGTACTACAGTTTATGACTTGAGTTCTAATAAAGTAGGTAAGGTAATAATATGCATGTAATCTACTAATCAGACTGCAATGTTCGTAGCTCTCTGTCTGACTAACAATAAAGTTAGTTTTAGTTCAACAGCAGCAGTAGTTGTTTTGTTAGTCAATCCTGAATCAGCAAAGGCAATTCCAATGCTTCAGAAACTTTAGTCACGCTCGACGTTGCCCATTTCTATTCATTTTGTATTTCATTGGATGTCATGTCTGCATCAATGAGGAGGAGGACTGTGCCATGATGATAATGATGAGTACTAAATGCTCCTCTCTGTTCTATGCATACATTGTTTATATCTTATAAAGAATACCGGATACCTATTGTAAACAGCCTCAAATCCTTCTATAATACTACTATCACATAATCCTCCTACAAGTCACTCAGACACGATTTAATACCATTCCAGCTAAAGATCCCTAATGCCAATCCTAATATTAAACCTAGTACTTTTTTATTGCTCCGTGTAAACTTCGTGCCACTGCTTCAGCTATTCTTTTATTACTCACACCACGAATTAAAAAAAAACCTTCGGTAGTTTGCAATGTCAGATTTACTACTATTTCGTCAAATTCATTACAACTTAAGAATAAGCCAGATGAAGTACATGTATTAGACTGGTACATTCATTTCATTTGAATAACAGAATATCCAAGAAATCAAGAAGTATACCCCACTCTTTATTATTTCCAAAGTTATTATTGTAGTAGTAGTTAGTAGTTGGTTAAGTACTAGCAAAGATTAAAAATCGAATGACGCACAGTATCGTTCTCCGATTATAACGTAGTTTATGATTATTTCCCTTTGAGTAGTTACATAAAAAAATTCTGATTAGTGAAACTAATTGGGAAGAAAGGAAGGAAGTGTTAAGCTAAGGAGACTCATTCTCTCTGATTCCGTTGTGTGGGTAGTATTCCTTGTTCAGCAAATTTATATATCAATATAGACAGGTAGCTTTGGCCCATGAAACACTCATTTGATTCAAGTACAAAATATAAATAGAAATAAATGAGGAGCCAGAATTTTTTCATTCCATATGAATTGACTGTGCTAACACTAATATAAAACGGCATCCTGTTTTACCATTTGGATGCTCACTATATTTATACAGAGTAGTAATATATTCGCATGAGTGAACTGTACTTTATAGTTACATGGATCTTCTCTATTATGTGTAGCAATAAAAAAGCTTTTATTTCGTGTTCGCTCATCCTGTCTCATCCGACAAAATGTTAATGAACGGATTTTCTGGATTGTTTACAGGTGATCGACTTCGGTTCCAGTTGCTACGAGAACCAAAGAGTATACACATATATTCAGTCGAGGTTCTACAGAGCTCCGGAAGTCATCTTGGGCGCCAAGTATGGACTTCCAATTGATATGTGGAGGTAAGCCAAAGCCAAACTGTCGCAATTTATTTACATAGCTATACCTAGTCATTTCAACTGTCCTTTCCCAGGTCCATGCTATGCCTCCCCACAAAACCAACAGCAACAACAACAACAGCACAAATCACTACATAGAACTTCCCTAGTGCTGTACACTAGTGTAATAATAATGCAATTTTTTGTCCGAGTCAATTATGTGCATCGTGTGTGTGTATGAGTATTTAGAGTCAAAGATATACCGTACATTGTCATAGTCACATCCACACAAAACACAACACACAAAATTCTGCACGTACAGACAGTTTGTGTTTTGAGAGTGTGTGTTAGTGTTCATGGGATGAACACAATGATGATGTACCTAAGAAGAACAATGAGAGTGACACGACAACACGCCCTTTATTTTTATACCCTTACTACACTGCTGTTAATCCGCAGCAGCAGCATCAGTGGCATTAACCTGCATAACGTTGCGTTGTTGTTGTTGCTCATCCGCGATGCTCATCTCCATCGTCTCACGTAGTGGTGGTAGTAGTACCATTACCATATTTTGTGTCTGTGTCTGCTGTATCTGCATGTATGTGGTGAGAATGAGGATATTCTGCAGATAAATAATATACCATGTATGCATGTTACATGGATATACATACATAACCATATAAAATATACATACATGACATGCAAAATGAAACATGATGCTGAGCTTACATTATTTTATATGTATTTAAAATTTTAGTTTAGCTAGCATACTCTTCCACGTATTAATGAATAGTCTCAGGGTATACCTGTATACACTAAACACTATGCCTTGCAGAAACTAGTAGAGATATTCCTAGAACCTTTTGTGTATTATTTATTATTAGTATTATTAATACTTCTAATATTACGTATGCAGCGACTGGCGACAGATACTGTGAGATACACAGAGTTATTGAAAGATGTGTAGGTATATGTATCTTATAGTGTAGGAAAATTTCTTGTATTGTATTACTAAAAGTATTTATATGGACAAATGAATGAACGCATGAAATGTCTACAGTCATATATGGACAATGCAAATAGAACAACATAACAGTTCCTTACGCAAATAAAATTTCCTTGTCTGGTGTCTCTTTCCGCACAAGTTTGCTAGAATGATGTGTATTGAAATAATTATACTGTTGTACTAGTCTACAGTTTGGTGTACATGCAGGCTTGTTGCGTCTATATAAGATGTGTTTTTATGTACACAGGCACTGAGATTATATTATACGGATTTCTAACCAAATATTTTTTTACTAAGGACACAACGAAATTATTTTAAACGATGATACACAATAGTGGTAATGGGGTTATACAGCAAAGTATAAAAACATTTTAAAACGTGTATTTAGAAGTATCTCGAGATTTACAGAAATTATTTGTTTCCTACACAGTTTCTAGAGTTGATTGGTGTATTTTCAATGAAATGTAAATACTGCGTGTGTTGAGGCTTTGTAAAATGTGTTAAGCAGACGTTTATTAGGAGGCCTTGTTATTAAATCTCGTAGGTATCAATGTCAATGATTCAAATTAAGGATGGTTGTTGAATAAAGCTAAACGAGATGCCTTAAAAGAGAAATGTTGATTGTAATAAATTATCTGCATGAGATTCCGACTGGCAGACAGTCTGTCCAGATGGGAGTACAGTATTATAATTGGAGTGTATTAGTTTTCTATAAAAGCAAAAATAGGTTGAAATGATAGTATGTGAGTACAAGACGCATTATGATGATGGCTGCTGAGATTTGAGAGCATTATGAGTGCATGTACATGTTACATATTTTATTATAGGAGGAAATTTTAGTTGGTATATTAGTATTTTACTTAGTTAATAATATAGTAGTAGCAGGTGTATATATAAAATGTGAGAGCGTAGTATTGCAGTAAGTGTAATATCATGTCACCCTTTTTAAAGAATCATGAAGTGTATGCTAATCTATAACGGAGATGGAAATATAAACCAAGTCAAGCCTCATTTGGCAGATTTAAATTACTGAAAATGGAACTCTTGCAGAAGATCAAGTTTCCTCTGTTTAACAAGCAAATCGGCTTGGTTGGCCATTTGAATGAGTTGATGGCTATTCTAGGCTGTGTGTACTGAAACGACAAGTGGAGACACAAGAGACGACGTTAGTAAGATGGAAAATGAGATCCGGATTGTCATTGTCATTAGCCACAAGCATTTGAAAGGCATAATGTGTATAGCAACCCAGTCTTCTGTTTTATTTTCTCCCTTGGAAATTTGCTTATCATCAAAAAACCATTTCGATAATGGCTCTCGGAAGGAAGGAATTATAGTTTTATACGAAAATGTAACGCGAATTCTCTTTTTTATTCTGTTACAGTCTTGGATGCATTTTGGCTGAGCTCTTGACTGGATATCCACTCCTCCCTGGAGAAGACGAGGCGGATCAGTTAGCGTGCATGATTGAGCTGCTCGGAATGCCTCCACCCAAGTTACTAGAAATTTCAAGAAGGGCCAAAAATTTTATAAGGTAAAGTGCTAGTAACTTTTAGGCCATTATAAAACACTGCCTTGGAATTAAGTTGATTATATAACATTTTTCCACGCTCCATTTTATGTTTTTCTTTATGGCTGCATCCGGCGACAATTACATTATTATTTTCGTTTTGGCATTATTCACAGTTCGAAAGGTTATCCTCGCTACTGCGAAGCCCAAACCCTTGCTGATGGGACAACAATATTGACTGGCGGTCGCTCTCGCCGTGGAAAATTAAGAGGGCCACCTGGATCTCGTGACCTACAGGTAACACACAATTCATACACAATGTCATAATTTCAAGTTTAATATTATCAACAGTATTACTCGCACACAGACTCAGGCAATGAACGCTCTTTATTGTCAATTACTATTTAATACTTCGTTTCATGTCAAAGTCAGACGAATACAATGATAATGAGAAATTTCATGTCCACTCTTTCTTTAGTGTATAACTAGACATGCTTTTGTTGCAAATAAATATACATGATCATCGTGCAAAGTTTCTTGTTGTTTGTCAGTCTCATGCTGAATACAACCCTTTCATTTATTACTTTTTCTCAATATTATACCGTTACGTACAAGTATATAGCTGCGTCATGCTAACAATTTTTAGTCTCCTTGTGTTTCAATTTAAGATTGAGAAAACATTTTACATTAAGGCTAATTTGTTCAGCTCTTTAATTGAATTTTGGTGGAGCAGCACTCAAATAGTTTGTAATTGTAATTTAAATGCCTACCTAAATGTAATTTGCAAATTGTTGACAGGAAGGCAAACTAATTATGACATTAGAATTATATTAACAATTTGCAGTAGGTAGGTAATAAATTTCTTGAAGCTATTTCTATATATAGCATATTACAGTTTGTGTTTGTGGTAGTTTTGTCATTACTTGGTTATTACACTTGCAGAGATAATTTAAATTGCTCTATGTTTACAGACTGCGTTAAAAGGGTGCGAAGATCCATTATTTGTTGACTTCATCCGTCGGTGTTTAGAATGGGACCCTAACACACGCCTTTCTCCTTCAGCCGCACTTCGTCATCCGTGGTTACGCCGCCGACTACCTCGCACACCCGCCGATAAGGTACCTACATACTTAACTTTATTTAGAAAACAAAATAAAATGATTAGGAACCCACTCTAAAATCCCATTCGCCATCAAGTTGAAAATTGAATCATGGACATACTACTACTGGTATTAAATTGTAAATGCATGCGTCAGACACTGTGGTTGTTGTTTGGATACTAAAAGGAATGGGTGTGGAGTTTGTCCAAGTGAAAAATTCAATGTCCCAAACGAAGGCTGCGACATAGAGCTGTTGGAAAATTTGTTGTAGGTAGGTACATGGGTTGAGAGGACGAAGAAATATCTACAGCCCTCTTCCATTTGTGTAAGTAAGGGAATGTAGGAAATTCAATTATGTTGGTAAATGTTCAATTTGACTATCTCTCGAGCTGTGTCCGTCTACTTTGAACTACTGTGTGTGGAGTGGATGAAGAGGTTGCTCTTTTGCTCCGTCTTTTTCTTCTTGTTCTGTTGTTGGCAGTGAGTTAAAAATCTTATTGAATTTTCTATTCGCCAGGTTTAATAATGTTTTCAGTTTCGATAAATCTACATCAAGTCTTTCAAGTTAAATCATATGTGACAGGCATGTGCTTAGCACTAGTTGACGTTATTGCCCTTATACAGCAGATTACTCCTACTTGTTCACTATAATATTACACATACTACACTTGCGCCACCAAGTACCAACTACCTACCAGACTCTAATACACTACCTGCTTTGTGTAACTCTTGCAGAATAGTGTAGTGAGCATTACACACAACATTATTATCTAATAGATAGTAAAGTAAGTTAGCTGAACGCAGGAGTATCCATGACTGTTTGGGCTCCCTGTTGAGCAATAGAAACGACTGGAATGGCAAATGCTACGAACTCCCAAGAAATAAATAGTAAAGAAATCGTCTGCCTTGAGAATTCGCTTACCATTCTAAATTCAATGCATAATACGATAAACTAAGTATGTCGTGGCAGATCCGAAAGCTAGTGCTCCTCCTTGTACCAAGGTAGTACATAGTGGAAGACGGTGGTGGTGGTGATGGAAAAAAGGAGTAGTAGTGATATAGGGACATGTGCTGTCAGATGTAGTGGAGCGTGTGTACACATTCTGCCATATGTAACATAGAAGCTGAATTGAATACGACATCGACATGAAAATTCGTCCGTCCACCTCCCATAGCTTCTTCTTTCTTGCCAGAGACTATTTTCTTTCTATATAATTCATACTGTGTTTTAAAGTCCATGCATGCAGTACAACGAGTTATAAGTAGAAAACTCCTTTTCTGCACTCTCATGTTGTGCATACAGCGCTTCTCAAGCTCTCCTCTGAAAATTTCTCTGTTGGGGAAGGGAGTGTCTGCATGGTCAGGTTGGTTGGCTTAGATGAATGCAAAATCCTTCATTCCATCTTATTGTTGCCATCAACTAAAGTAGTATGCTAAAGATGTACTTACGAAGAAAAATCATATTCACGGGGAGTCTGTGTAGGAACTATGTGTTTGTAGGTCAGCCTTTCCAGAAAGCTTTGAATGTCGAACAGAATAGAGAACTTAATAATGGATGAGTAGAGTAGTATCGTGCTACGTCTATTTTGTATATTATATCAACAATATCATGGACTGGCATGGCACAGACATTAGGCAGTGGACTACAAACACCGAAGTACCTACCACCAAACAACCTAATGTGCTGACAATGGCCACCTGCATTATCGAGACAACATTATTATCATACAGCTTTACAAAAGAAATGTGTTTGCTATAATAATAGGCAATGCATTCAAGGAAATATTCCTTTAGATGGAATTGTTGGATGTATTGGGAATGGGATCTTAGTATGGAATTTGAGGAAATAAACTCAGACGCTCCAGTGTGCTCGACAGAGTGGAAATGATATAGGTAGCTCCAGCTTCGTACCAAACCAGTACCTACTGCCTCCGTGTATCTCCTTAATAATTAATATTTTCAATGTTTGCACGTGGATAATAAAAAACCCTAAATTGCAAGTAATTATTCACCTTGAGATTGTTACAAAAGATGTGAATAATGGTATAAAAGGGTCCAATGCATGCAACACGATATTAAATAGCTACCTATTACATACCTATGCATTATTTGAGGTAAAGTATAATATATAACACATTAAATAAGTAATAATATTCTCCTAGATTTCAATTGGTACGCAAGATTCATGTTATTTTCTTTACTGTCTATGTTTGTAAGTGCCCTATGTAATTCTTGGAAACTTTTAATGTATAGGTATATTATACTATCTCTTTATCTCTCTCAAGACATACAATAAAGGGTTATTTGTAATGAGCGTAAAACCTTGATAGGATCAAGCACAAATATCTGTGATAGGCTCGAAATTTGATTAAAGTCTTGGATTAGTTTTGAGTCTCAAGTTGTCAAAATCAAGTAGGTTCATTTATTTGCACACGCACATTCAACGGAATACCCGACCAACTTTTCTCATTAAAACTAATCGCCATCCGACTATAAGAATTTGTATTTATAATTCACACAGACTTATTTGAGGCTGAGTCAAAGAATGCGTAATATTGACTTTATGTTACAACGTTGGAAAGGATGTCCTGAATACAAACCACTCGTTGTGAGTTCATCCGGCTAAGATAAAGAGTAGGTATACTGTTGCTGGAACAAGAATGCAGACATTCGGTTATTGTGTCTTATCCTTATATTTATTGTGCTCCAAAGAACTGTAAACTCCATTCTGTATTTGTTATCTGTTGCTTTGTTTATAATGGGGAATTTAAATATCTTTGTAGCTCTACTTTTGGAATTCATCTGACTATTCTACAAATTTCGAAAATAAATAATCTAGGACTTACAGCTCTTTTGCCACTAACTTTTCTTATGGCGAGTTCGGATGTTGTCACATTATATTGTAATATTACGGGTTATTATACTGAAACTCTTTTTTGTTATAATGTAATGGTAGTATTATTATTGTGTTTTATAATGTAAGTCCTACATGGAATTATTTATCGGAATTTACCACTCTTCTGCAGTTAGATATTTTATTATGTTCCATTCAGTTTTGGTAGCAAATATAAAGGAAAGAAATGCACAAGGCTTCCAGTGTGTAGTGGAGCATAAAGAAGTAAATGGAAAATTGTGATATATCATATACATACATAAAATGGCGAATAAAGTATGTTCCAGACATAATGTTGGAGGAAATATTGATAAGACACTCATATTTATTACTGTGATACTTGAGACATAAATGATTTACAAATTAGTTGACAGGATTCAAGCATGGCATAGGAATGTTAGAGAAATCATAGTAAAACCATTTACAAGCTCAGATTTGCGTCAGTATCGTTTTAAGTGTTGACTTCAGAGGCTTATAATAAACACTGCATATGTACTGGACGAGAAAATCGGTGTGAGTGTTTACACATGTGACTAAATGTGTTTTGTTCCATTTGTGTAACTTCTGATGGAATTTCTAAGTCAATAGCTTGTGTAGTATTGACTTCAAGGCTGTAGCGTCATCCTTTGATCAACAATTTCGCTCAGCTCCATGTAAATGTTTGTCTGTTTATTTATGTGCTTTTGCTTAGACAGTGTGACGTACTGCAAACTTTGCAATATTTCCGCAAACAAAGATGCATTTATTTATATCAACGTGCTACATGCAGCCATGTAAAATGAAGTTATATTGTCCATTACGTAACCATATGTATTACATATATAATATATACTCTTATCTTATCACCATTGCATTGTGCACCAACCAAAAACACAATGGACGCATGACTTACAATTCGTTCCAAGTGTACTACAATATACCAAAGAATAGTTTTTTTTTCTTTTTTTTGTTTTATCTTCTTTTGGTAAACCTCAAGATGCAAATACTGCCAGCTAATATTGTACCATTGTTACGACAACAAAGTTTGAATGGAAAATTAGTCAACTATATTCATGACTCTTTATTGCCATGTCGTTATTTGCATTTTAATTACTTGGTGGCGCAGTATTTTGGGATTTACATGGAATAATATTAGACATCAGAGGGATTATAAGGTTAACTATTATTGATTAATTTTTTTGTTTATTTTTTAGAACGACAGTGCATCGGTACCAGCTAGTGGATCAAACGCTTTGCGTACAAGCGCAAATAAAACGAACATTCATAACGGGAACAGCGGCTCTTCGACTGCAACCACGAATGGTACGTCCAGCGGGGAATCGAAGAGTGAGCTACGTGTTTCCTGTGCATCTGGGATTTCCAATGGAAATTGCTCCACGTTGACCAATGGACATGTCAATGGGCATGGACATACCCTAACCAATGGTCACATGTCACATTCTTCCTCAATACCGGGCACAGGTACCCTCAACGGTCGTCACCAACACAACAACGAGGGCAACAACAACGGCTCAGCTCTAGCTCTCAATTCTGTAAACTCATTATCCAATGGCCAACCTACTACCAACGGCTCTCTCAGAGTTCAGTCTCATAAATTACCTTTACTCCACACTAATAATAATTCGTAGCCCTGCACTCATCGATAACTCTCAAGTAAGTCACTCATCCTTCGTCATATCTCACTCTTTCATGCCACAACAAACTCTCAGCTTCTCTAACTTGCCAGTTGCCACTAAACTAACAGCAAGTCCTTGCAAATGCAATTTAACTCATTATGAGAATATTTATTAATACATACCCTACATCTTTTTACTTCAATACTTCTTTTTCAATATATCATATGCATCCTTCGCCTTCTCTGCGTATCACTACTCGCATGTAATATTTTTTAACGTTTAGTTCAATCACACTGCGTACATAAAAATTACTCCATGTTGTAATGCCTGTTACATGTGAAAAATGTTTTTGCGTCCAATCAGTTTTAATATAATGCAATAATAGAACTGTTTTTATTTACTTAAGTATATCCCTATACCGATACATTATTTAATTATTTTATGATTTATTTGTTTGGCCTGATTTCGTACAGGGGATTGTGGATTATTTTATTTTGTATGTACTAGTAGGCTGCTATTGCATTTAAAAAAAATGATATTGTAAGGTTTATAAATAGATCATTTTCCTTTTTCCGCATGAATATAATTGCCATAGACATTGAGACATTCTCATAAGATTAAGGGAAATAGATTATCTTCATTTTTATTGTTTTAAGTACGTATTTGTAGCAAGGTTTAATTGTAAAGGATTGGAAAAGTTTGATTAATCAGGTATACATATATACACAGAGATATTGTATAAGTAGATACATATCTATGTACATTACACAGAAACTACTGTGTATATATAGCATACGTATACGCACAAATAATTGTATGGTTGCTTTTATGCAGCTTTGCTAAAAATATTTGCAAACATACATTGGAGGCGTAGTAGTTTTATTTATAGTGTGTATTATAGCCTGAAACACACTTTAAAAAAGCCTTAACTAACAGCTTAGTTTTTAAGCATTTTTATATATGGAAGAAAGTTTTGCAATTATAATTTTTATTCTTGTTCTACATGTGTTATGTGTAGCTTGTATGAAATGTAGTTTATGGCACACACTAATGCTTAATGGTGTGTTCTTACTCGAATTTCTCTTGTTTTACTTATAGCTGTGTAGTGCTACTGAGAATCGTGCACTGTGCTATATTCACCACTACTTCCTTCACTCTAATGAAACCAATTTAAATTTAAAAATAGACAAGACCATATCGAAATCACCAACTGCTTTTGTACACACAGAAAATGCCAATGCAGTTTAATACACTTTTCCTACATTCAAAACTAAATGACTGGTGGTTGAATGGGTCTGGATAATGTATCCTCATTATGAGTTCTAGTTATAGTACAGATATAAAGGAAATCTTTTAAGATTTAGCATTGTACTATTTATACAAGTGTTAGGAACAAACATTCTCCTATACTTCATAGCCTACAACTAATGTTGGAATAATATTATGCTAGTGCACCAAGTGTTTGTACTGAATCTCGACCATATTCATTGTGGTTAGTGGATTCGAGCCGAGTTGGTAAATTAATTATTCGTGTCAGCTGAGTCATCATTAGATTCGTTTTATTAAATGCGGAAATGTGTGGTTACTCCTTGATTTCATTTGGCAATGCTAATACAAGAAGGAAAGTGCAAGGAAGGAAACTATCGATTATTCTCTCTACTCTTCCATACCTCTCCTCCCGTCAGCTTCCCTGTTCATTTCAATTAGAAATTCGTGTTCTCGATTTTCCCATTCCTTTAACTTTCTGGAACTTAATTAATGCTCTAATTTCAAACTACCGTTATAATCTCTCAAAGTAAATACTAAGAAGATGGGGACAGAATTATTACTGGTGTCCTATACAGAAATACAGACTTGAGTGGTAACTTGAATTGCTTTTCGTTATCGTCTCAAGTCTATTCTATCCAACTCTTGTATAAACAAGTAGTGACTAACATTAAGAATATTAAGGAACAAACACGTGCAATGCAACTCACATTTCGCCAGCAATCCGTTTTTGAGTTATTTGCTTAAAGCGAATATTAAATATAACTTGACCACGAAACTTCTTGGAACACTGCTGCTTTTAATATATGTAGCACGTTATTTGTGCATGATATTTCTGTTATTGTAATGTAAATGCGTATGGACAGGTAGGTACTTATTGTTGGTATAGTATGCAAATAAATTTAATATTTTATACTCTGAATAAAAATGCACAATAAAATTAAATATTTTACAGCCCGTGCGGTAGGAAGCTCTTTAGGTACTCGAGTTTGATTTTCGAAGGTGTTAAGGTTTACATTATAATATGTACCTATAGTAGTAAATAAGTTCATTATTTATATTATACAATTTATTACAATAGGCATACACTGCTATAGGATGAACGTAGTACAGGTATGTGTAGAGTATTGTAATCTGTTATGTTGTATATAGACAATGCATTGAGAGCGCGTAGTTGTATGCAAGTCCTTCACAATATAATATAGAAAGCACCTTGAATTGTCAAAAGATCAAGACAAGTTACAGTCAATGGCAATTTAAATTGTAGTAGCCAGTTGCTGCTAAGTTCTTACATAGCGTGACATCACAATTCTCTCTATCCATTATTATTACATCCTATTATCACAGAAAATACGACATATCTTTAGTTAGATTTTCTTTTTATTACCTGTTGTGAAGTAGCTTCATATTATCTGTCTCGAGTTTTTCATATTCATATATCACTCTGAGATAAAAACCAATTCAAGGAGATGTGCGATAGATTTTTTCTAATTTCAATACACCACTAATGTGTTTGATAGATATTCAGAAACCAACAGTAGTTTTACAGGCTGGCTCTCGGGACTGCCAATATTTTTATTATAATAATATTTCGAATAGCAGCGTTGGTTGGAGCTACTCTCTTAGTAATTGCAAATAGTTGTACATGTATATACACACACACATACTGTGTGTATGTGTATATAGCCGCAAGATATATGAACCTGAATTCATCGAATTGCATTTAGATTGAACGGCAGTACTCTTACTTACTCTGCTTGTATTCAAATTCACATTATGCACAAGTTGGGCAGGTATAGTTCGTTTCACCCGACACGATGATTAGTTATGAGACAGTTGCACTTTGCATTATCTGAAAAGTTTTAATTTATAGACAGCTAACGGTTTTCATATGTGGAAATTCGAAATTGTAGCAGTGCACTGCTCCTATTTGTAATATCAAATAATATTAACGTACTTTGAATGTTATTCAGGTTGCTTTGATTTGATACAGACAAACACGTGTATAATGTGTGTGATTTCACTCGAGCAGATTTCTAAATGGAAAGAATATATTACATACAAGATTAAAAAAGGACATTGCATCGCTGTAAGAGCATATCGTTACTATATAAGCATCAAGTTTAGATATAAATGTTGATCGTGGTGCTCATTTGCACTAAGCAGATGGTATTGTGAATTTCTTGTTTGTAATAAGTATATTAGCTCTAGCTGCTACGAAAACAAAATAAGGCGAATTAAACAAAACGCTAATTTACAGAACATGTATCATAACTTTTATTTTGCATTAGTCTGATTCATTATTATTGCTGTGATTAGCAAGATTAGAAGTATAAAATAAATTGCATTACTTGTTTTCAGCAGTTTTCAAATTTAATATCTTTAGGGAATGAATACTTTGTATTAAAGCACACTTGAGAATAAATCAACTGCAGTCATAATTGCATTGTACAGTTACATTGCACTTTATAAAGATTGAAACACGGAATAAATTTTATATTGTGAGGGATGAGGTACTTTTTCTAAGGTTGATTTAATTTTTAGGATAGTGGCATGGAAGAAAAAGGAAGTAGGGTGTAATTGCAGAAATTTTGGTGTTAGTTTCTAACCTAGCTTTGCTGTGTAGTTTATACGTGTGTGATGTGAAACATTCGAAAAACCACAACCAACACTATTGTAGTACAGCAGGCGTATAAACTTAAAGGAAGTGTTTAACTTTATCTCAATCTACGCACTCACAGTTGACTTAATACTCCACACAGTTTTCCACCAACAAAAAATGACAAATTGACGAAGAAGTTATCTTTTGTTCATGTTTTTATACAAATATTATTTCCGATTGTTTGCATATTTACATTTCCATGTTATGTTATAGACAGGTATTATATTATGAGGTGCATGAAAGTACATTGCTTACGGCTACTACATACAAGAACCGTGTCTGCACACACAAAGATTAAATATCCTGGCTATAAAAGTAAAATCAGCTTATCTTTTGTTGTAATGCTAACCTTGACGTAAATTGCAAATATTTAATTGCCAGTAGATGAATTGATTGTTTTTACTTTATTTTTTGTGAGTGTTGTGCATTTAGACATGTAGTTAGATAGATGACAATCATTCATGTGCACGTGTTGTTGTGATTTGTGATATGTGATTTTACAAGGAAAAAATCTTTTAACTGACAGGTATAGGCTATGTATGCTACATGTACATGCATGCAGGAAAATCATAGCCCATAGTTCGTTGTATCGCAACCAATAACTTTCATACATTTGTAAGTAGGTATTTAATCACAATAACGATATCAAAGGCATAAGTACCTACGTAATAATAATATTATTATTATTATCTATTATCTATCATAAGTATCTCTGTAGAATCGTTAACCTAGTTTTTCGAGACATTTATATCAATGTGTACCTAGTTGTTCTATACATAAAAATATAGAGAAATTCTGAGGTGAGAATGGATGATGAGATTGTAATATTACAGTATACAATATAAAGCTTCAACTTTTCTCATGCATAATATCCTGATTGCACGTGTATGTTACATATCTTGGAGTGTGTATTTTATTTGTAAAAAACTACGCTGCTTCGAATCTCATTAGTATTTACATAAATGCACACATGAATATTTTGGTTTGTGTGTGAGTGTGCATTTAAATATGAAAAGGTTGGCTGAATTATGAAGCAGTGTGTATAAGCAGCAAGAGTTGAGCTGAGTTCATTTCAACAGAACACTTGTAGAAACTGAGACGGCGTATGCAATAATAATATTAGCATAGCACAGATATTACACAGAACACTATCAAACGAAAAACAACTTGCTAGCATATTTTTATAGTTTCAGTGCCTAAGTGTAATGTATTCTTATAATTTATAACACTTGTTTCTTTTGCTAAATGCCAGCCATAGTTAAAAAGACTTAATGTGAAAAGAGCTACACATAGAGTCGAACTGCTAATACTACTACACCACTAATAATAATACGACTCAAGGTTGCGTCACATAGCACGTATCTCGACTGCCAGTTAAAAACCACAACAAATAATAATAGGAGTCTCGACAACAGAACACAAACACAAAGCCGCATCGGCATCTGCATCATCGTCGTGTAGTCTTTCCGGCTTTTTTGTGTGTGTTGGTGTGTTCTTCGACTTACTCGTCATGTGCTATGCGAATGTAATGTTTGTGTTGCCAGTGTTTTTGGCTTTGGCTCTGTAGATCTGTGCTGGTCCTGCCTGGTCTGGTCTCTATGTAGTCTAGTAGTCGTTGTGTGTGTGAAACACATTAATTTATCTATCTGTATTTGGTGATGAGCCTCAAGGGCTTTATTCTTCTCTTGTATTCTCATTTGCTTTACTTTTTAAACCTTTCTTTTTGAATGAGCGCCTTTGTATACAAAATATATTGCACATCCAGTACCTAGCGCTATTATATTATTATTATAAGCTTAAACCATTGTAGTGTTTACGAGAGTTATGTAGCTGATCATGGAGGAGATTGAATGAACTGTATATTACAGGGATATCCTATATGGTGTAGTCGTAGTCATACATATATGGTTCGATAATTTGATTTAGGTCTTTAATTTCATTCATACATAACATAATGAACATCCTTGACTTTTATTTTTTCTAGAGTGAAAACGCGATACAGAAAGCTTCTCTGCGCTACAGTACTACTATCACTACAAAAACAACTACTACCACTACTACTACTACTGCAACAACTCAACCTGGTTCTATCATCATACATACCTAAGGAATTACTAAGTATTAACAAATACAACAGAGTGACAAACAAAGGAAGCAAAACTACGTTAATATTATGACAACCTCTCTCAACCACATACACAAAGTTTAATTATCAAAAGTAATATGAAATATTATTGTACCCAGAGCTCTCAACAACCAACACACAGTTTACTAAAAAAATGCATGGAGGAATTTCCAATTGTTAAAAGAGTAATATGTGATGATTAGCTACTACTTCTACTACTACTGCTACACTACACTGCTACAGGAGAGTGAGTGATGATGATTTGATGAGCTAATGAGTAATCTGGAAGTGAGACGACATACATACCTCCATAACAAATACATACATACAAACATGGCCATAGTGGCTATCTCTCGACAGATTTGATTGTGCGAATTGTTTGGTGTGGGAATTGTTGCTGGTATACTATACACATATTGTGGCTGGAGCCGCCGACCCGTGTTTCTGGTGGTGTGATCTTATCTGGAAATCTTGTGGCGCACACACGTGGTGCATGATTACTAGAATAGTATACGATAAGATGTTTATTGTGGCTGTGACTCGTGTTTGCGCTGTTTGTGCGAGTATATAGTAAACGACACATTGAAAACCAAAACACCTACACAACTGTCAAAAGCTAATTGACTCGAAAAAAACATTTCTGCGTACATTAACTTACGACCACCACGGCACACTGAAACACAACTGCAGTCCTTGAACTTAACAATTCCTGACATTATCTGGCAAACACCACTAACTGGCAAATGTATTATTATGAGAAGAATGAGCACACGCAATATGGAGAGATGCTTATAAAATGTATTTTGTATTCATCTGACTGCATGTTCGCTCTGTGTTACTTTACCTTTTCCTGGATGCCAAATACGGACTCTCATTTGTTTGCATCGTCAAATTTTCAGTGAATGAACTTCAGCCAGAAAAAACAGCAGCGATGGTTTTTTTACTAAAGTAACGGCAAAGGAATTCTATTGACTGTTAACGAGTGATCACATTTAAACGTTCCAGCCACAAAATTTTACGACGCAAACATCTCCAGTCATATGGAAGGTTTTTCTCGAGCAACATCAAAGACACATAATACTTAAGCAAATAAAAGTTTCGATTCACAAATGAATGCTCAAAAGTCTACTTGACTGTAGAGTACACACATCACTATAAAGTATTGCTGCGTGCAACATTTCAAGTGATCTTGGGATTGTGCGAGTTAAGAAAAAAGTGTGTTGGGATTTCAACGACGTCTCGATGAGCAACTGCTGTGAGAAACGTTGGTATAATGTGCTGGATGATATACGACACAAGAAGTAATCAATGGCTGTGTTGAAATGTCTTCCAAGGTGAATTCTCATGATGCTGGATTATCCCGCCATCAAATCTTCTTCGAAGAAAAACGGCGGAAATAATATTCGGTTTTTCGTGTGGAGTAAAATGGTCCGGCACATTGACGTAACCAATTGGTTTCATTTCTCTGTCTCATTTTAATTCCTTTAATTTTAGTTGTAGCAAATCTTGTGACATTTTTCTACGTTTAATACGTCTACATTGACATCATATTATTATTACTTTATTGTTACTATTAGAAGCGTTAAAAAAACTCGCAAATAATTCGGTTACATACATGACACATGCTACATTCGCATAATATTATTATACTATAATTATTATTTTGTGTAAGATATGTACTCGTGTTTAAAATTATGGTTTAAACAGTTAATATCTGTTTGTATTATCTGTTAACGAAAAGAGCAACTGTGACGAAATTCACTGCCCATTTAAATGACATTACTCATAATTTTGTTAATTAATGGTTAATTTTTAATTCAATCTTATTAGTGTGTTAATTATTAATTTACTACAATGTTCCACAAATGCCAATAATAGTCTGACAACAAGAATTTCTTTAAGGCATCACACAACATGAGTTGACACATAATTTCTAGCAGAAGACGCTTGAAATAATACTTTAAAATGGTTAGAAATCTACTGGTAGCAAAACAGACAGATTTGGACGCACGAGGTCAAGGAAAAAAATGGAATTGGAGTCAAATATAATGAAATATCTGTACTAAATATATTGCATTTGGTCTGGTAACGTGTTTTCGTTGCTATTCACTGTAATAATTTGCAGTGTTGTGGTTTTTATTAGCTGTTATACAGTAATACTATATAGGGTGCACTTTGTTTGCACATGCTATAGTGTCCTATCCAACCACTACTACATGGAGAAGGCAAAAGTGGTCTCTTGCTCCAATAATTATCTATAAATAAATCAAGAAAGAAATATCTATTTGTGTAGAGTCATAATGTCGTCAATGTCGTAAACGTTAGCATAACTTCATAAAAGTACAATCTATGTATTTGGATTTCATCGTACAGGAAAAAGTTGGTGCAACAGTCCTGCTGAGTTTTAGTGTTTGTTCAGTGCATGTCCTACACTAGGTGCTAACTGATGTCATTTCTAGCATTAGAAGTCTGTGTTAAAAAACCCACTGCAAAATAAATTAGGTCAATGGCAAAAAGTATTGAAATGTTTCTAAACAGAAACCAATTTTGGTTATACAGGTCTCCTCTCTTTACCCCGTTTAGAATATATGTACCTCTACGTATTGTACACACAAACACACATAACCTTATTATTTCCGTAACTCTGAACTCATTCAATTCAAGTGTGTTTACTCAAAATAAAGTTTATGATTTAGCTCAGAGCGCACAAAAAGTCGCTTAGTCGCACAAAATACTAAATTACTTACAAATTAGTCGATGTTGTAATTAATTGCTAATAATATTTTATAATGTATTTGTCAACACGAATTACAAATATCTGGTTGTGTAGTTATAGTAAATGTCAAGTGAGGAAAAATATACATTTAACTAATAAGTTGTCGTGTTCGATTTAACTAAGTACCTACGGATTACAAACAAAATTTTAACTAAACGTAAAATATAACTCGACTTTATCAAAATACACGCAGTACTGTACGGTGGTGCATACAATATGTTTATGCCAATAATATAACGACGATGCTAAAACGGGAATTTGTGACGAATTTCATAGAATTTCATGCTGTTGTATGTCTGTACATGTACATTGACCCGATGCACTAAAGTCATTGTCATTTTGGTCTTAAATGTACCACGTACAAAAATCGTACACACAAATAATTGTTCTTATTCTTCGCAATTTCCGTTGCATAATAATCTGTGCATTGTGCTGGCGTGACAAACGAAGTTATAAAATACACAAGAAACATACATGGAGAACGTACAGACGTACAGATTCATAACAATACATATTACTTAAAATATATTATATACACTATTATACTACATATTACTATTACTATAATAAATGGAGGACTGTAAATCTGTAAGTGCATACTAATATATAAAAATGTGTACAAGGAGAGAGCGTAGGTGTCCCCATGAAACTCTGTCGTCGTTCTTGTCATCTTTCGTCTCTTTGTCGTTTAAATGTAAGAAATTGCTGTTGTCTTGATGGCTTGTTAGATACAGAGTGTAATTTGCGACATTATCCAATACACAAAGAATCGCATTCTTATATAGAGGCTAGAGCACTTCGTATTCATGTTGTGCGTGTGTAGGAGTAAGTTGATGTTGTAAAGAAGATATCAATACATTATGTTATATTAAAATTTCCTCATATGCTCAACAGCATAATAAACCGAAGCAGCAGTGACAGATAAACAGAGATGGTCAGAGATATTCACAGAAAATATAAGCTGGGACGGAAACGGCGAAAAAGGTATGTGGCTGGTCAGGGCAATGCATGTAGGGGTGAGGGTAGGTATTGTATTTGTATAAAATTGAGCTAAGCTAAAAGGCATATTATTAAAACTAAAAAATTGGTTGTTTTAAACAAACACCTTTCTTCATGATTCATGATCATCAACATCATCATCATCATACCTTGTTGTTCATAGTTTATAAGTCATGTGGACACTACTGCTATTACTAGTGAGGGAATTCATACATTGTGTGCATATTACATACGTAGGACCTGTGTTTTCGATGAACTTTGTTGGCAGGAAATAAAAATTGGTGCCACATGAGTGTGGTGTCTTAGTATTTGACTTATTATATATTATACAACATTATGTATGGTGAGTCTCGAGGATAGTTTTCACTTGGCTGCCAATACCAATGTCTTTTTTATTACCACGAGTAAATAATACTTTATTGAATATTGTAAAAATTAACTCCTCAGACTTTTGTAGTAGTACGTGAGAAAATAAAAAGCAAAGATCATGATCCGCACTGAAAATGTCGAGGCTTGAGCAAAGCCTGCTAGATAAACTCTTAACTGTCGTAGTGTTATTGTTATATAAATATGTATAATATTCTAATAGTAATTATTATTATAATTGAAACATGATAATTTCAGATCTCTCATGCATAACAAAATGCGTCTCAAGTCAAAACCAAACTGATGATGATGTGAGCAAGGGCAAGCATATTAAACATAAACAAGTGAATACATGTAGTAAACACACAAGCACACTCAAAAAACCAAAACACACACACACATACACATACACACAATTTAGTATATAAATACAAGTAAAGTTCTACATACCTGTACACAATATATATACATAAACTATAATTAGGATTTTAGAAATAAATAATTGTAATGATTCTAGTACATAATGGTAATGATAATAATAACAATATAAATAGTTTGCAGTTTGCAGCACAAGCAAGTAACTGGTAGCGTAATAAAAGTGTACACGTGTGATTTGCGTTCACATGCAGTAAGGAAGCGAGAGAAACAGTTAACTGGACTTACATATAAAACATTAGACGAGCTGTGTGTACATTGTATGGATTTTTAGTGATTTATGATGATTGCTTATTGTGGGATAATGGAAGGCAGTGGAACCATGAATTTATGTATTCGTATTGAATGTGTAGAGGAAAGCCAGCCAAGTTAAACTGAAACGGAGGATAGGGACGATAAAACCGGGAGGGCAGCGGGTGTGTGCTATCTACCTATAGAATGTCTCTAAGCACCGGTGTTGTTCGTGTGCTACATGTAATGTACTACCCCGTCGAGGGCTAAGTTTTTAGACTGGACTACATACTACTATTATATAAATGTACTACAGTTGTATGTACTGTAATAATTAATGAATTATTACAAAATGTTCTTATTTATATAAACGACTACAACATACATATTCTACATCCATAGCTAATAATAAATAGGAGAATTAGAGTAATACATATGGGATCGTACACAATTCATGAGGAAATTCTAAATGGGACAAAAATGATCAGGCACGTATTACTATTACTACCTACTATATATAATGTACTACTACAACATACATACCTAGATTAGAAAAACAACGCACTCGGCAGAATTACTTTATTACTACTACAATTACTAGTTAGTTAGTGTAGTAGGTACTTGTGTACTATCTACCACAACAGAACAGCTTAAAAACTGTATTTTGTACTGTACTATTACTACTACTGTATAGATAGACACTGACACTATTATTCTCTTACTACAATCCTGATGTACGTGTGCGCTGTGTGCAAAATTCTCTCTCTCTCTCTCTGTCTATGTGTACAACAAAAACGTGTGTTGAAAATCCTCACCACCATAACACTATGATATGCACCACACAAAACAAAACCAACCAACAACACACATATAACAAGGCTACTATTATTATTACGACTACAGAGGCTATAGCAATTATGAGTACTTTTGGCATTTTTGCCATCTTGTAGCTCAATATCAGTTCATTACAAGAAAAATAGTACGAATTGAAACTATATGCGCGAATTCAATCAACCAGCAGCAGCAAGCAGCCCTCAAGCTTTGATTTTGTTTCGGTTACACTTGGCTTGCATTTTTTTTATTGGTTGGCTCAGATCAGAGACTATTGAATATTATATTATTATTATTGTTGTTATTATTATTGCTATTGTTGTTATACTTAACTATTTCATTTTGATACATTATGATCAGAGAACAAAAGTTAAAGAGAGTGTAATATTATTATTATGAAAGTTTATCGATTATCCGACTGAACAATCAATGTCCTCATTTCAGCCTGCCCTAAACTACTACTGTGTACTACTATTTAGTGTATAAAGTACATGGAAAAACTAAATGTGCTCCTACTACTTACTACTACAACAATTAAATAAAATATTAAAAATAATAATATACTATAGAAATTATAAATTATCAAACATAAATTGCGTCATACTAGTTTAGTATGTACCATACATAATACATAACGTAGATTTTTTTATACTGGCGTATCCATTCTACGCGAAATACTATTATTATTATAATATTGATATAGTTGTTATAATTATTATTATATACTACATATATGAGACATATATGAGACATATATGAATATTACTGTACTACTACTCTACTACTACACTTGCAACGCTAAATCACACTTATTACTTATTATTATGTATTTCCTAAGTTTTACTCGTAAAAAGTTTGTTTTATGTTAAAGTTGTGTGTAGATGTTGAGTATACAGGGAAACGTTTAGATACTAGTAGAATGCAGTCCACCCTTATAGTCATGTTAAAATTAGTGAGTCGATTATATTATTATTATTATTATGAATTTAATGGGAAATACGACTACAACTATTATTGTAGGTACTATACATATATATTACGTCTTGATACACCACAGGTCTACCCTGTACTCTATTATTGTCTTTTTATAATTCAATTAGCCATCCATCGGTGTAAAAACTGGATGAATTGGGTTGGTTGGTTGGTATTGGTATGTAGTAGTACGTAGGTTCGGAAAAGAAATAGAGCAGTTGTGTATCTGTAGTTGTGCAGCGGCCGTCAATAGCCAATTATCGTGGCTTTTACTGGCAATTAATTACTACAGTGTGTTTTAATTAACTGCTCGTGGCACTTTCCATGTGTTAATCTTAGATAGAGAGTAAGGGGGTACTTACCTACCCCATTACTACTTGCGACTACTAGCGCCTAGACTACTACTAGTACTGCTACAACTGTTGTTAGAGTATAATCGAAACGCAAATAAAAATACTACTACCTACTACTACTGTGTACTTGTACTGCAACTATAAAAATAGTGTTGGATCTGCCTGCGTAGGTGTTTTAGGTGGAAACGACTACAAACCTAATGAATATAATAACCTACAACCTACCTTGTGTACTAATTGTAAAACGTGGATGGTACCCAATTGTATTTGTAGACTGTGACTGTAATCAACTGTATTTTGCTGTTATTGTACGCACCCGACCCGACGAGAGCCCTTTTTGATGTGAATTATGTAATTACCCGTTAGATGTGGTAAAAAGAACAAAAACAATAACAGGGCATAATATAATAATGATAATGTTATAATTATTACTATATATTATGTGAATAAACATTGCATTAGTTTTTGTACTGTACTGCTAATAAATATTGTAATATAAGATAGAGATAATAATATTACTACGGATACTTACTACACGACCATCATCGGCGAAGAAACAACCAAATTCCGCACACTGTGAAAAAAGTGTGTATGTGTGTGGAATGTGCATACCGTTTTTGAAGTAAAGGTTGAAGTCAAGTCAAGTCTTGTCTTTCGTATCAATAATCTTAATTATTTATTACTGTCAATTTGTCACGAAACCCAAACGAATCAACTCGAAAAATTTAATTTTCTGCGTTTTCGCTGAAATTGATTTTATGACGTGAGTTTTTTGCAACGGAACTCGACTGCGAAGTAATAAATATTATATTATTATTGATTAAATATACATATAAATACTTAGCTAGGTTATGTAATTAGTTAGCTACTTAGTGTTATAGGTCTATAATATGTAATGCATAAAATAATCAATATCGTGTTGTTTGCCGTTTTTCGTTGTTGGCTCTATTTAAGAAATAAATATTGAAATTATACTGTACTTTCAGTCTCGTCTCAGTTCTCACACCCATTTGGCTTTTTCTCATACATTCCACAAAGCATTTCGTTGCATATTATCTTTACTAAAAGCTTTTTACTCCACTTTCACATGTTTTAACCATAATATACTTAGGGACCTCATGCATTACGTAATAGTAACTTAAATTTCCATCCAATAATAAAACCATGTAGATAGTATCTACCGATACTAATGCATTATACAAAATTCATGTTTTATGGCATATTTTCAAGCGACGATGTCGAATTAGATTTTGAAATGAATATTTGCACATAGATACAAATCATATGCTAATAAATACATGCCATTTAGTACATCACCACAACGTATCCCCTTACCAAAATAGGACTCGTAAAAATGCAAAGTTGTGAACGGTAAAAGAATTTTAGCGAGGACGATTAGCCGCTGGAGCACTCCTACCTTTACATCAGAGCAACTGTGACGATGACGATGACTTGGACTTGGACTGGCATTACAACATAATATTGTATTGGTATTTGGGTATACTATTGTTGTAAGAATGATATGCATGATTATTTAGAGCAACACACATAATATGATAATATTGCCACAGTCACGATGGCTTTCATTTGGTTTTCGCCGTTATATGATTTTGATTACCGAGTGAATTATTATGAATATTACAGAGAGATACAAATACGAATACAAACGAGGATTTCTATAGAAACTCAGAACAGAGTGTACTCTGCACAGTGAATGCAGTCAACCACAAATAATAACAAATGATAATAAGAAAGTACATAGGTGCTTGGTTTGCTTACATTATTCCTACTTGTAACCTTGTCATGACATGGCCAAGTCCCACCCTCTCCCTGCAAAACAATGCTTAATTATTATTGATGGCTTCACTGCTTCATATTCCTACACAAGTAATGGCAATTATTATTACTACACTTCGACTACTCTCTACTGACTTACTGCATTAAATACTAACAGTGAAGACCCAACCATAACATTTGTCCTAAACACATTTACCTTTTTCTAAATCTGAATCGATACTATTTTTACAGAGACAGAGCTCTCTTGCCTCTTTTCGTCCACCGTTCAATGAAACAGACAAATCCTGTCTATAAATAAATGTGTCACCACACTCTTACAACAGATGTGCCTTGTAACTGCAACCAAATTACCTTTCCCAAACTATATACTTAGACTTTTATGCCCAATAACACAAACCATATACTGTCAGATACTAAACAGTGATGTACTGCTACCTACAACACAAAATCCTCTCTTCTCCTAATTGACATGAACAAAGTGTAATAAATGCATTGCCGTAATGTTACTAATAGACATTTCACTACACATTCTACAACTACTCCTTCAAGATTCAATGGAGGAGTAAAAATACGACCAGAATAGCCTTAGCGTGTTATTTAGCCACATATAGTAGCACTATAATACATTATGCAAAAAAATCGATCATTTCATGCAACTCACGCACCACTTTAACACATAGGATGACATACAATACAAATACTCTGCTATTTGGTGTAAGTTGAGATGTGAGTGAGACACAGTAAGTAAATATTAACAGTGGCAATAATGTAACGCAAATGCAATGTGGTGATGAGGATGGTGTGTCGCATTCATTGTCATATTATTAGCACAACCAAGTCGTTGTGTAAAATGCATTTAAGTACATAGCAATCATAGCGTCTATCAACTGTATACCTATGTCTATGTTGTAAGCATAGATTGTATCTATACATTTTTAAGCGTCTCTTGATAAAAACTGATGTGCTACAATATTCACGTTTGCTGTGTAATATTCTGCTCTATGTAGTATTTAGGTCCCTATGCTGAATCACTACCTGCTATTTGTATTTGTATTTACCATAAAACGACACAAATAATAAAAACCATGTATTTGTCGTAATGCAACATAACGTAGATTCCAACTATAACGCTATTTTTATTGTTCGTTTCGTATTGGTGGTGTGGTGAGAAAAATTAGGGAAAACAGGTGTGATAATTTACATTGTAATATACATGTGCAATAAATGGTGAGCTGAAAGTAGAGGATGCAATATACATGAACTGCATGCATATTATGGGGTGTGAATAATAATATTAGGAGCAGATCCATGTAAAACCATCCATACAATTACAATGCATTATACAGTGTACCATGTAGTTATATACCTCGTAGATCAATCTGATTTGGTATGTATATAGGTGAGATTCTTGTACCTACGTTGATACATGAATGTAGGCACTATATATACATAGTAAGTGTGGAAATGCATAGGAATTTTTACAGTCTAGATATGAGATCATATAAATTTAATGCAACATTAATCCTACATATTTAAATAACAGCAACAGAATATTGCATCCTTATTTCTCGTTCATCAGTTGCTAATAATGCAAGTGGGGTAGCATGTTGTAGTACAGATATAGCTACTTAAAAGTATGATCGATTAAATGCACTTATTGCCGAAAGTTGAATACTTTAGAGCATTGTAATGATAAAGTAGTATCTCACAGGTGTGTAGAGTTCTGCCGATTTTTCTATAGGAGCTGCAATAAGGAATTGTTGGTGTGTAGTTAAATTTGGTTCTATTTTTGCAAGTCGTGAAACTGAAAGCGTATTCAGGGCAAGTCTGCTATATGAGGAATGGGAATGGCTTCCAAACAGGGCAGCATTGAATGCATAATTTTCAGAATTAAGATCATTTATCGTGAGCCCATAATTAATAATGCATTTGGGTTGTGTCAATAATACCTCATCGTGACTCTGACTTGATTCTTTTGAATACAATAACACTACTACTAACTTCTACTATCACATTACAGTAAGTAGCCATGCAAATACATTACAATAATATATACAATTACAATCACACCACTAATGCAGACAATCACAATCCTTCATATACAATTTTGAATGCAATATCCACTGTATATGTCTCATGACAATTTATACATGTCTTTTTAAACTATTATTATCATTAGTTGAGTAGTCTAGTATTAATCACCATGAATAATATCAACCTTACTTACTTAGTTAGAATAATGCTACTTCACTTCTATTCTATAATGTGTCTCGCGTCCTTTTTCAATGTTTATGGCTTTAAATTACTCTCAAATGCACTATACTTATATTGATACACTTATACTTACACAGTCGTCGGGCTAATATTGTTAGTGTCTCTTGGAAATTGCAACTCTTCAAAATTGTTAATTTGGTAGCTAAACTAGATTTGTCAAGGCGTTCTCAGATTTCGCGTTTGTACGCTTCCTTATTTTCTGCACACCTCTCATCTCATGGAAATGGGAGTTTACGCTACATTTGCACAGAAATGAATTAGAGTTAGATCAATTTAGCAAACTCCTGTAAAGTCGTTTGTAAGCGCTAACTGATTACGTATACTATTTCTGTGTGATTGCACACTATAGCTCTGTGCATTCATCACCTAAGTATCTATGTGTTATACTGGCATTACACCTACTGTCACTTATAAATACATACATACATACATCAACCAATACCATAATGAAGCTAGTCGCTTTATTTGCTACTCTTTTAGTCCAGATATAGTTCTATGCTATAAAGATCTGTCTGTATGAGGAGGATTAACTTTGATATAAAGGCGTTATAATCTATTTACAAGTTTAATGTTTCAAAGCCTCAGTTTTAGTTAGAACGGCTATTTATTATGTTCATAAACGAGAATTATAGTATACAAATAATGTTAGTAGGTATAAGTATGTCTCACAGTTTTTACTGTGTACATTGTGTAGCTGTCTATGTAGGTATAAGAATATTAATATTGTGTAGTTTTACAAAATATGAATGATACAGAGTAAATGTTCGAGTGGATTAATGGTGGTGGAAAAGAGCATTGTCGACTCAAGTAAAGTCTGTGCTTAATTGATTGCTTAATTATAGAGTGATTTATTAGTTTGCATATAAGAAGTTGACAGACAGGACGAAAAGTTTATTGTTTATGACCTAAAGAAGGTCAAAGGGCGTCGAAGTTATTGCACACAGGCGATCAATAACCATAATATTATATTTCTTTGTGTTTCAATGTGTCTCCTGTGTCATTTTTGTGTATATATATATGAGGAGGTATACCATACATATTTATATCGCATATTATACACAAACCAAAAATACTTGCTGTGTCTGATATGTTTCGATTTCAATTACAAGCTGTTAGTGATATTGCACGGTGCACTCCGCGTCTTATAATGACACGAGCATAAATGTCCGTCTAAAGAGCTCCTTTGTATATGGACACCTTCATACATAAATACAACTTTTATAAGTTTGTCGAACATTTTGTGTTTGACTGTTCAAGTTACACGAAATTGGTGGTGGTGGTAGTTATGTTGGATGGAAATAAATGTAAATGCATGGGACGACGACTTTTATCTGCTCTGTGTTGTCTGTGTGAGTCAACAACCCACTTTAGTTTAGGAACCACCGACTCGACGACCGCCAGCAAGCCAAGCCAAGCCAGTCACAGTCAGCACAGCAAGTTCATTTATTGCAAAAGTTTTTTTTGCTGCAGTTGCATTTTGTAATCGTTGTGGTGGTATTTGTAAACACTTTGAAGTGCAATGTGCACAATGGATGTGGAGACTATACGGACACTAATGAACACCATACATAAATATGCGAAATGCATTTACTTTTTCCTTTTTCAGACTTTTTGTATTAACAATGCGAGTCTAACACCACTCTCGCTCCCCATGTTCATTCGATAATCTTCGAATGAATGTCTATAACTGTGAACATTAGCAACAAATGCTCTGACTCTCCTCTACAGCCACCACCACCAACATGCAACACTCAAACACGGCGAATAGTCCTAGCTCTCAAACACACTCACGGTTTATTTTTGGCATACAAGTCAACCGACTGGAAAAATGCCAGTGTCCTTTCATGTTTTCGAGTAGGTGAGCAAGTTTCTCCTGGCGAAGATTAATTTCTGCACTTCTACTGCTACTACAGCCATTTTCTGTCAGTGCGAGTAGTAAAAACCTACCTAATAACGTCTGAATCTGTACTTAAAACATATAATACCTTTACATTATGTACACACTTTGCCATATTTTGTAGCAACCAACGTTTTCCACGTAGTCCATTCATGAGATACAATATACTGCTGGGTTATTGCTGTGTAAAAATGCAAATAATATTTTTAAGTGAACCTTTGTAGGATTCGACATGAAATAAAGTGTTATTACTGTGTATGCAAATAGAAATAAAGATTGTTAGGGATAGTGGACATGAATTATTGTGTGTGCAGAGTAAATGTATATAAATACACGGGCATGGGTCATTTGTGCTTGATGGCATTGTAAAAGCAACTTTAGAGAAGTTTATCCAATCCACCACACGTACCCAACATAATGTACACAAACACACAGATACCTACCACGTATTTATCCTGTAGCTCGGGGTGATGGAATTATCTACAGTGGCAAATAAAAAATCCAATTGCAGTGTAATGACTGCATAAAATATGTCTTTCTACGGTACTCGCTCGCATGATGTAAACAAGAATTAGGTATTCTCTCTCTCGTACAGGGTGCCTCATTTCCATTTCAAACCAAAAATCTATTCATGTATATCCGCTTTCACTTTTCAGTATTTAATTTAATTGCTAAATTAAAATTGAGTAGGCAATCTAGCATTCTGTATAATTTTTAATAGGTGCATGTTGAACATAATTGATATTTTTAAGTGCATATGCATATGGGATCAGCGTTGTAGCATTTTTACTTCCGTAAGCAAAGCAGGAGTTAGATTGCACGAATTAAAACCGTAGTGTCTTCTTTTATTTTACAGAAGTACTAGTATTTATAATATTTGATTGCATGCGAATCGCATTTCGATTTTCATTGGTTGGGAATTAAAGTACGGAACGATAAAAGGATTCTACTAATTGCTACTTGTAAAAAGAGGAAGGCAAGAGAACATTAGAGTTGTAAAATTATCAAGAAAATTGGTTTATAGTATTCCGACACAGATGTATAACAACGCTCAGTGTTTTATGGTGAATAGAAGAAGATTGGGCATGTGGCACATCGTGGGAGAGTTATTTCCGTGGGATTTAATTCTATTTATAAACACAGTCTGTGTGTGAGCACAAAGTAGAAATCTCAAAGGGAGGTTTTGTTCGAGACAGGATTTGACAAGGGCTTTAAGAGAACAGAGCAGAAATTATAAGAGAATTATTTGTACATGCATACATAAGGCATCCATAGGTATCAATGTATCCATATGTCCATATAATGTAGCTACATTAACCCATTCACTCTAACCTTCTAGTACATGTGTATTCATGTGTCTATTATATGCATCCAGCTAGAGCAGCACTGTTTCATTCAGCCTACTTAAATGTGTGTAGTAGTTTTGCCCAATGTTCTACTCACTCTTTCTGTGTTTTCATCTCATCAACTGAAATAATTCATGATATCCTTTCTGTCAGAGTCACAGAGAGGTGTGTTGCTTTGCTCAACACTCGTGTGCGTCCTAAATACAAGCAAATATTGTGTGTGTACACATACATACGTAGTAAGAGTAGTAAAAAGCTAAGTGGTAGAAGCCCTGCCTGCCTGTCGACTAATTTATATTTATAATAATATGTTCATGCTATTCTTAATGTACCTATATATACCAATACGTCGTATTTACTTACATGTGAGCAGAGATAATCATAATAATATTATTGGGGAGTGTCAGTGTGCCTTTTAAACCTTATTTAGTTATCTCTTCTGCCTTTGTGTATGTGTGTGGCACTGTAATGTAATTGTAGGAGCTGATTCTATAATAAATTGCATAGGTTGGTTTTACCCACGTATTCTGTCTCTGTCTGACGCTCAACTCTAATTTCCGCTAGAATTTCTACGAGTACAATAAACCATGAAAGCATGTAATTCCCCATTACCATTTTACCTGTATGTCTGTAGGATATTCTATGTCTATAACCGTTTCAATACTTTTTAAACTTACATTCAAAAGCCACACGTATATTTTATCAGCCTTTTGTGGAGTATGTTGTATGGATATGTTGTGTTATGTGCAGCTTTTGCATGAGAGAATAGTAATATTATATGAAGAGGTTTTTTGAGCAAGTGCCATCAACATTCTGTTCACTATTATTTACATCCATTATCTCTCTGCATATGTACAAGTACGGGTACTTCTAAGACTTTGATGCGCTATACCACCACATGAAACTTTAACTCTGCCCAAACAAACTGCGAGCAAAAAGAGTTTCCGGTGCCTGCACTAAATTCTGTTATCCGGTTTTCCTTTCAGATTATTTCTACCATTTTCCATTCAAATGCAAACGGTCTTGGCCTACATAAATAATATATGTGCCCAACTGGTAGCTTGCAATGCTTTAAGTAGTTTTGCACATTTTCTTGGATTTGCAAAAACACTATTTTTCTATTTGCTAAATGTAAACACATTGTTGAGGTTTAAGTAAATCGTTCTGTTTTATGCGGGCGTACTATTACAATGAAAATGCTAATTTTCTGCACATTTTTACGTTTTGACAGGATAACTGTACTGGAGTTTTATATGATAGTTGTGAGAGTCAAATGGGAAACTGTTGTAAATGAAATTGTCAGCTATTATCTTTAAAAGATCGACTTTTTATCTAGCTTTGTGCTCCATTTCAACATACTATGTCGTGTATTGTGTGCGTCGTCTACTGCACGACATACTTTTGTGTAGCAACCACACAGGAAACTATATTTTTAATAGAAAAATATTCTACAACCGCATGCAAAGTAAAAATAATAATTCCAGATATTTTCGTTTACCATCTCTAAAATGTAATTTCAACGTCAAAAATGTATGCAAGGAAAAATTAGATCTGTAATATAACACAAGACATAAATTATACCAAGCTTAAGCTGTTGATATTATACAACTTTAAAGATCTATTTATTTTTGGTACACTTCTACAAAGTTTTCTATCTGTCTTAGTAAGCATAACGAAGAAAATATCATAAAAATCTGCAGAAAAGTTTAATTGAAGACTTGACAGACGTTTAAACAGGAGATAAACAATCTTCAGAATGCTGTCTCTCACAGTATTCATTTATAGCAGTAGTAATACTTAATTCTGTATGCCCATGAATTAAGTCTGTGTAGGTATGTACTTAAAGTTAGCTAAGGGCGAGTGACTGACTGATGAGTCTATGTGTGTAGTGCAGAAGCCTAAAATTATGTGTAAACACAGTAGTAATGTACATATTATAATAACAGCAAAATCAATTTGAATTGCAGTGTAGTGTTTATGAGTATATAAATATAGCTGTACAAGGAAGAATACTACGGTTTTGCATTGCTATGTTTACTTACAGTTTTGAATTTTGCATGACACACACGAACACGTCTCAAGTTTGCCAGATTTGGCATCCCTCGGGTTTTTACTGGAAATATTTCAGTCTGAGAATTTAAAAGTGGATTAACCTAAATTAGGAGCACAGACAGAGCAAATCGTTGCTATTAGACAGAGTGTACTCAGAGTTAATAAAATAGCGTTAATAAATAGTGTAGAATTGCAAAGTGCCATTAATCAGGAGGAAAATTAAAGTTAGTGACGGATAGGCTTTTATTTCGCTGAAGCTGAGAGTGATGATTTCCATTACAAATGAGGTCACATGTCACATTTCACATTCATAATACACTTCACCATATTATGCACCATAATAATAATTTTAAATGCCCATGTACATTCAGAAACATAATAGTCTCTCTCTCTCTCTCTTTCTTTGTATCGCATTGTATTGAGTTATACTGCAATAATTTAACGTTATTCTTCTATCTTGCTCCATTGGGAAGTGGTGCAATGAGAATTTTATAGACACTAGGTTTTATTATTGCAAAATGGAAATACAGTTTTTGGAATAAGGCAAGCAAACGTACATGAAAGACTACTTGTGATAGTTGATACTGTCAGAAAGGAAGAAAGACGAGCTCTGGTGTAATATGGGGCTAATAAACTACACAATGATGTACACGTTAATTCTCCACGCATGTAAATGTATGGAGGAGCGTAGCGTACATGTGGTACTAGTATTGCACTGGTGAGAGAACTACCTTGAACCTTGTCAACCTTAGCATAGCACAGTCATAATATTATTCCGTCATTCTACAGAATTGATGTTTATAAGAAGAAGTGTGTTCCGTCTTAATTCATTTTTTAGGTCCTTCAACCCGTGTGTTCTTCCACTAGGGCTCTATCTACACTCATAATGCCGTTATTGCTATCCATTAAATACTTGTAGTTGTAGCCAAGAGTAAAGTAAGTAATGACTTGTAGGAAGCAGGGTACACGGCGAAGAAGACGATCTATAAAAATACTTAAATCATCTTAGCTTGACTGTGATGTAAACCTTTAGATAGTTACGTAATCTGTAAAGTGCTGCGTTCAAATCCTTTGAAAGTGCACGGCCATAATTTATTTACCCTTTCAGAGCCTTTGCTTGCTGGCTCTATTTTGCGATGGCCTACTGCTCCTGGCAGTTTATTACTAAAAATCTAAAACATCGTTCAATCATAAACTAAACTTGAGGTTTCAAGATTGAAAGTAAATATATGTATTTGTGATGACGCCTATTCTGTACTCCAACTATCTGGAAATATTACTGCAAATAATAACCACAAACCTTGTAGACCTATAGTTGCAATATTCTCCAGGAAATTTTTTAATGCAATGCTCTAAAATACAACACACAGCTTATTAAGCTTACTAGCTTTTGCTTACATTATTCAATAAAATTTTCAGTTTTGAAAGTTTCATTTTATTTTCAATGTATGAGTGTGTGAATTGGTACCTGTACACTGACATTTACTTTTAGAATCGCCCACACACACAAAATGGAAAAGTAAGTGGTTGCATTCAGTCCTAGTTACTTTAGAAATAATGCAGTTACACTACAATCTACAATTACGTCCATTTGAAGATTTACACAGCTTAAAACATTGTGCATACATACAGGAGCAGTTTTTACTAACACAAAAAGCACATGCAGAAAGTTAAAACGCTTGAAGACAAAGTACTAATCTGAATACACAGATAAAGTACACACACAAAGTGCATATGCATAATACACATAAAGGATGCACGTTAAAAATTTGCTTTTCAAATTGTCTTGAAGTCTGCACGTAGTTGGTTCGTTGGTTGGCGTATCCGTAGATTTGGGAACAAATATGAAACATGTTTAATTAAATCCTTTATCCTGTCGAGAAAGCCTTTGGGGAAATTGGGACGCTGTCGCTATCACGTTTGCTTTTGCATGCCAACTCAAGCACTTTCCTTCTTGTTCGTGCTGCAAGCACCACTGGCTGCGTCTTCAGAACTGGACCTCTTGACATTTTACTATATTCACACAATATTGTCATATCCTCCACTATTTATATACAAACTATATAAATACACTCAATATACAGAATTGCTCACTGTCAAGTCGTGTGTACACTCAGCAAAATGCAACAGCGACGAAGATTGCTTTCTCCGGATTTGTTAAAAAAAGTGTCAAGCTGGTTTACAAAAGGGTGATGATCATCAGATGAATGTGTTTAGACGTTATTGAGGGATTGCATGGCGTTCTTAACTCATTATTGTGTTGAAAATAACATTATGAGGCTTAAAATTAGTTTGAACTTATTTAGGAGAGTAACATTCCATTAATTGAAGGAAAATGAGGAAATAGAGTTTTGGACGTTAAGACCATCATTCGTCAATTAAAAGTTAAATTGGAATTATGGTCTTTCCTTTGAGAACTTCTCAGTCTAATCTTATTAGTTCGAGAGTGGAGCACTCCATGCAAGTTTGCTTCTTGAATTTTGTTGAAATGAGGGAATGATAAGTTTATTCTTCGTCTACCATACTAACTTTGATACTTTGAGTATTTCTGGAAGTTTTAGTGGAAAAGGAGACTATTTTTACTCTATGGCCATCAAACTATTGCATTTCCAACTAGAACTCTTTTCCCGATACGTTGCAATGGATTTCCGTCTGCACATCCCATTAGCTGAGACATTTAACAGCCAAACTATTTGCCGAAGTTAAAAAACTCCATTTCAATTCCCAGCAAAAAGATTACACATTGAAAACATCCCTACACTCCACATTTTTACCTTTTACGATTTTATGCTAAGTAACGACTTGAGAAAATTCCAGTTCCATTCAACTCCCACTATATCTTCTACTAATAATAATTTATATACATAGAATTGGCTCACTCTGTTTTATAAAGTGTCACACAGATATAAGTCCTTGCACTCATACTTGCTGCATGGCCAAAGCAATCCTCAAAACTCCAAATCAATAAACCATGTATTACTGGCACAGACCTGTTATACAGTGTGACCCACTTATTAAGGAAACTTTCCCCTTTTTCTCCCCAATGGGGAAGGTGGCATATGATGTATATATA
>JAQFYB010000888.1:0-41443 GCA_034694085.1 Pogonognathellus longicornis
CATTGTCTGATATTTTATTCTAATATAATTTTGAACATTAAAAAAACTCGTATTTGCTATATTTATATAATATGTATTAATATATTTCTATTAGATTTGCTGTATGCTTTCTTACTATGTATTCGGTTCCTTTATATGTGTGAGTTGGACATATTAGCCTGTATGGAATATCAGTTAGTTTTAATTCTATCTGTTCTTTATAATTATATTTATAAGCGCACAGATTAAAAACAAACTCACAATTTGAAAGCTTTAAAATACTCACATAACAAGTTGAATTTTGATAGTAACAAGTCTCTATCTTCCCAAATACAGGTGATTCTTCATATGGGTTTGTTAGCTCAATCACCACACCTGCTTTATATATTAGACTGCCAAAATGTATTGCATGTAAAATCTTAATATCTTGATTGCTGTCTAATTTATTATTGAACTTTGGCATAGGTTCACTGTGTAATACATTGTCATTGATATTTCCATGCTCGTCATGAAATAAACTACAATGCCATTTTTGGTGAAATTTTGCACAACTAAAGGCTATATTTTTGAAATTTTTCCATTTTTTCTTTTTGAAAATACTATAATGTGCTTCCCATCTCATGCAAGATTGGTATCTCAGCGGTCCAAATGACTTAATTTGTTCACAAAAATGACAAAGATAATGAAACTTCGGAGTTATTGTTGCTCTGGGGTAAAGAATTTTAAATTGGTTATGATGTATACCAATATTTAATCTCAAGTCTCCTATAGAGTTTTCATTACATACTGGAGCCCATAAACAAAGCTGGCATATTTGCAGCATGCGAATAAAATTGGCAAAATAAGGGCAACCATCTGGAATCCAATCTTTAATAAGAAAAGGTAAATCCTGACAAAGAATATACAGTGAAATTGCCTTCAGGTTGAAGGAGCCATCATCTTTTAATACATTTTTATCAATAATAATAGGTTTGTTTGGTAAATCAATTTCATTCCATCTCCAGTTTTCGATTCTACTATTTATCTCTTTCAGACTGAAATATTTTTTGTTACAAATGTACTCACGTAATAACCATTGTAACTCTATTGCAATAACACCTCCTTCCAATATAATATGCATAGGGTCGTGAAGTGACATAGCGATACATGAGTCTTGTATTGACAATAAAGGTGATCTTCTCATTACACCTGTTGTTCGTTGATAGTTTTCTTTCTCTATCCCCTTTAAACTGTCAAGTTTGTTTAGTCGTTCTAAGTGTTCAACATTTGACCTACCCAGAAAGTCTCTTGAGTCAAAAGATTGACTGATATTGTTTTTTGATATATTACAGGTTCTACAAAATTGCAAAGTTAAAGAAACTGATTCTTTGAAACCCCATATAAAATTTGATGCTAAAGTATCCGCCGGTGCCATAATCAGTTTAGTATAAAATATGTTTTCTGAGTTATCAAATTTAAACCCTTTATGCAGATTATTCATACTACTTACAAAATTTGTTAATATTTTTTCACTGCCAAATTTTCTTACATATTCAGCTTTACAAATACAAAACAACATTTTGGTGACTAGCGGGGAACGATATTGAGGAGGAATATTTAGCACTTCAAAAAGACCCACAAACAGTTTGTGAACTTTTTTGTGCATGCCTATTGGATTCACAACCTCAATTTCATCAAAACTAATAGAAATAAAAATTGTTTTTTTATTACATGAAAGCTTATTTTGATAAACCCCATCGTAGTGAGATTCAACATGAGAATTGTAATCGGTACCATCAATAAAAGTTTTTATTTCAGGTAATGTGTAAAGAGATTTTAAACTTTCAAAAAGTGGAATAAAATATCCACAACATTTCGTTTTTACAACTTTTCTACATTTGTTGAATTTGTACGAGTACCCCATTAATGCACATTGTGGAGGGATATAATAAAAATGATTTTGTATAAATATTTCTCTGCGTTTTTCCGTGCTAATTTTTGAAAAATTGACATCTTGACCAGAACAGACTTTTATTATATCTTTTAAATTCTTAACTAAGTAGTCTTGTCCACTGGATCCTACATTGTACTTTGCTTCCATATTAATGCATAAAAGTGTCATTTTTTTAATTAGTTCAAAATCCTGAACGGAAGTATTCACATTTCTATTGTCAATACAAGACTCATTGTCATTATTGTCTTCATTATTAAACTCTATCACTTGGTGTTGAACTTTGTGGTGACTTTTTGTCGGTTTTATGTTTACGAATTTTACGTGGGGCTCAATATATGAAAGCTTTAAATTATGTTTTCTACGACAATGTTGTCTGAAATAACTACAATTATTGGTTGAATAAGTATTGCAAAGCGTACAATAAATTTTTAAGTTTGCGTTTTTGTCATGGGCTTTATAAATATGGTTATATAAATTAAGGAACCGAATTGCTGTATAAGAGCACATAGTACAATTAAAACGCTTAATATTCATAATTTTACTTACAGGCTAATAAAAATCCTTCTTTATATCACTATTTACTTTCATCGGGATTTCTTGATATTTCAGGATAAGCGTTTCTGTGTCTGTAATAAATTATGAATTTCAATTTTGATGGTTATTATCATAATGGGCGACCTAATATAATATTCAACAATAAACTAATTTTAAATTAAGCATGGTAGAACTTACCTTCAGATATTGAAGTAAGATAAGCAGTGGAGTAATTAGTGGACTACATTCAACTTAGATTGATTTTTTGACCGAAAAATTGAAAATTATTGAGCACAATTAAATGTACATTACATTAAGGAATCGATAACTATTACAACAAAAGTAGAATTGACTATTACGCGCGCAACTCACAGATATGCATTGAGCATCTATGAGCATTAAACATTCATTAAGTGAACATGGGTTTACAAACTCGTGTTCATATAATGCTATTGCCATGTTTTTCTTAGAACATTAAAGAATGCTTTTAGAAAAAACATTTCATGCACAAGAAACGCACAACATATGTGCAGAATATGCTCAGCTATCGAAATCATTGATCTGTTAATGCTATTAGTTAAATATTTTGATGCTTTGCGGTTTACAGTGTACGTATATAATGCACTTAATATTATTTTTTATATCATATACACAGTACAACCTATAGATCACAATGCGAGCCAATTTCATGTGGTTAGATTTATATCATACAACTTCTATACTATAATAATATTTTACTATTCAAACTGGTTTGGCTTGGGGTCAACAATAAAAACGAGACAAGACTAAATCCTAAATCTACTTCTTTGAATACATTGGTTAACATTGAAATAATTATAGTCATTTAATTCAACACCTATGCTAAACGAAATAAATATAGTATTATACGATAATGAATTTCGCATATGTAATAGTAATAAGGATTCAATTCAATGCATTTACTCACTGACAATTATAGCTAATGATAATTAGGAACCATTAAGAATTAATAGGTAGGTACTAGTAGGTAGGTAGGTACGTAAATAATAAATATTTATTTATATATGCCTGCTGCATTGCATTAAAAGTCGATTTAGTTAATTTCTTACACTGTTGTTGGCTGTTGGGGCATTCATTACCATTTATCGCTGCCCATGTTTGCTACTTTGTTCAAAAATAACAATCTTTCGTAGTTGTGATCGTCATTAACTTCACCTATACTTGGCCGACAGAGATAGAATTACAGTACTTGCTATAGCTATAACGAGCTAAGAAGATGAATTTAAGTGCTAGTCATACAAGTTTTATCTTTCTGACATCTTTTAGTCGTATGTGTTCTTCCAGACAAAAGTATAATAAATGAGCTACTATGTATGTTGACAGAGATTAACTTATAATTGCATTTCTCTTCGAAAATAGAACGCGTTCACGTCACGACAATTTATGTTATACAATAGCAGTTTCATTTCATCACAGTTTTTGCTAGGAGACAACAACGCCTAGCTACGGAAGCCGTATACCGGATTGTCAAAGACTATTGTCTTCTTCATTTACTTACGGTAGAAACAGCTTTGGCTTGTTGTTTAACACAACAAAATTACAGTACAAAAAATGTACAATAATTGCATGAGCACAAACAACATATTGTACTACATGAGCTTTATATATTTTAAAAATACTTCCCATAATTCAGTAGGATGCACAAATAACCATCGCTTGATTATTATGTTCTGCGTGTACAGATATTGCTTTAAAAGGTTAGGTTTAGTAGAAAACAAGTAAAAGAGAAGTGCATAGGTAGTTGATACGTTAATAGTAATCACGGAGCTAGCTCTATTATTTCATTGTTTACATAAAATATCGAACCACAACATATATACCTATATTCTACATGTATATTTTTATTTGACAGGCAAACGACTTTATGACACACCATGCTGAGTGAGTGAGAAAAACAATACCTTTATGTACTACGCTACCAGCATAAAAGTGTTTTATATTGTTTTCTGTTTGCTAAACAACCAGCCCTAACTTCTCCTACGTACTTCCATTCTTTAAACTAAGTTTTTCCTCTGCCATAAGATTTACGCATAAGATAAGATAATTCTAAATTATTGAGTGAAGTTGGCTTGATTGCAGAAACATTATGTATATCCATGTAATGTATGATTATTATTGAGTATCCGTGTCTTACTTATATAAAAGAAAGGCATATTATTGTCAGGAAACGTGACACGTTGCGCACTCATTACATTCATTACGCATATTTTATTTTATATGCCACTGGGTTTTCATCAAACATTACATACACGATACACTTATAGACCTATAGAAGCTAGAGCAGCTAGACTAATACTATTACGTATTATCTTTAAACTCAATCGTTATAAATTATTTGCAAAATATATAACTATAACGCAACAGTCACATAGTAAGGTATTATGAGTATATTATGCAGGGTTTTTCAATTGTTCTGAAACTATTAATTAGCCAACCAAATTAATCAAGTAACGGAATAAAAACCTGATATTATGAGTAATAGACAATAATTACAGCCGCATATCCGCACTTCTAACCCTCCTATGTAGAGTAACTTATGCAGAAAATCTACATAATATATTCACTTATCTAACAACACCAAAACCTACCGGAAACCTTTATTTTCATGCTGCGGTCAAAAAGACTTTCTTCCAAAGCAAAACAATCCTTGCGAGACGTGTGGATTCAATTTAATAATTAATTTGACCTAATATGACTATCATTAAATCTAATACCGACTGTACTTTGCATATTAGATTTTAAACTTAATAAACTTGTCACACTTAAGGACAATGAGAATGCAAGTATAAACAGTTTGGTGGTGAGAGAAATAAATCTAATTTATAGGTCACATGCATTACAACTATTCAACTTAAATTGAGTGAGACCACTGTAAATATAGCAGTATATGTTTACCCGACTGACGAAGCTGTATCAAACCGTCGAAACGGGTGACTCAAGTCATGTGTGTCGTTCATGTAGCACATGGTGCACAGGTCAAAATCAAAACAACGGATGCATTTCCACAACATTCCTGAGATTCCGTGATCTTTACAGCCATCGCAAATGACATTGGGATGCCTCACGCCTGAAAATAATATAAGCAATTAAATAACAAACATCAAAGTAGAATTGCATTACTACCTACATTCTACAGCGTACAGAACTGACGTGATTGTGACTGTGAGTCTGACTGTGAACTCAAGTGGAAAGAGATAACATTATACAAAAAATCAATCATGAATTGATGAATCATAGGATTGTAGGTTGAGTCATTTATTTCATTCCGTATGGAAAACTGCATACTGCATTGATTTGTTCATTCAACCATTTAAACGCATACAATAATGGAATAAATGCATGCAACCTGCAATTCATAACAACATATAATATGGCATCTACACCATTAAGCAAGGAAAATTGAATAAGACTTACAAAGTGACTTCTATTATTAAAGTAAAGCATATAGCAATAAATAATTTCCCTTTAAAGTTTTACGAAAACTAGCTAGATTGTTGGAAGAAAAGGAATCTATTGTTTAATATCATTTTAATTACATAATTTAATTCATGGTCTATTCTATTGAAATTGCACAATCTTAAAGTAGGTTTAGCACTAAAAAATTAATTTTGAATAGCCAAATTATGTTTGCAAAAAATATTTTTAATACTGTTTTAGACTGAAAATAAAATGATGCCAGTCTATTTTTACAATCATAAAAATAGACTGTTAAATGTTTAGGCAATTTCGACGTATTATATTTAAATGTCGAACTTATGAAACCATTGCAGAATATTTACCACAAAAACGCACGCTTTTACTGACCTGCAGGAGCATTATCAAATAATCTTAAATCGTATGCTTCTTGATAGCCCACTCTATAATTGGTGCGAGATCCCATGTCCCATTGTACAACAACAGTTTTATCTGGTGATGATGTAGAACCAGGCCGACCGACTTCCACCACTGCTCCGACATGTCCGTCTCCATTATCTTGATTATTCCATTTCCAATCTGTAGCATATTCATTTTTGACATTTTTAGATTGCAATGTATTGGGAAAATAGGAAACCATGTTCAATTATCAATTCATTTACTACTAGTGTGGTCCTTTACACAAAATAATTTGACAACATCCTAATGTACAATGAATTAATTATATTTAATAAACTTGCTAAATACCTGGTCCACGTACAACGCGCACTCCGACTTCATGCATTTTCTAGCATTCTTATTCTTTCAAAAACACCTACAAAAAGTTGAAAATTCGATGTTTAGTCAAATAAGTTTTAAAATTATTTCTATCCAACACCTAACGAGTAACGAGCCGTCACTAACTGGCTAAATCTTAAACATAAAATTATTGCTGTTGTGTCAAACGTTGACCTAAACAAAGGTAAACTTAATACTTTGATAAATCTTTAAACACGTTCTGATCTATTATAATCATACTACATTAAGAACTTTGAAAATAATTTTAAACTAATAAAATAAAATTGTGCAGTAAATCAACATTGCTCAATCAAGACAAGAAAAATTAATTATTCTTAATAACTTTACATTACATTTAAGCTTCCTCCCATGTCCATTCAATATTGAATTCAAATTAAATTAAAAGTGACTTTAAAACTGAATAATCATCGTAAGTAATAATTCAAAGCTGTTGGTCTCCCATTCACCATTACATGACAACGAGAATGAATGTCTGGAACATCATAAAAATATTCAAGGAGGATTAATTACTTATTACTTTGTACAATCCATGGAATCCAGTAAATACAAAATAACGATTGTAGCATACAAACTCAGAAATAGTCATAAAATAATTGATAGTTTGCTAGCCTTTACAACAGTTTATTATCATTTTTGGTTAACATTATTTAACAAAAAGATGAAATTAGTCTGTGTCTCTGGGCAAATTGTGAAATTCTTTCCCAGTTCTTTCGAATAAAAGTTTCTCTCTCTTAAAATGAATTATAATTTATACAAACAACAAAACAATTTTAAGTTGAATTCGACATGTATTGTTGTAGCTTACTTTTTCTACATTATTATGGTTATTTTAAAACCCGAATTTACTGTTGTTCTTTGGAAGTGCTGGAATTTAAAATAGCTGCATCTTTGAATATTATTAAATTAAATCTATTAGTCTTTGAACTCTAAATACTAAATAAATACAAAACACGGTTCACACAGCCGTGTGAATCAGTGAATACAAAATATTTCATTGATATAACTTACCATAATTTTGCTTATATCACTTGCTCGTATAAACTGAAAACCACCCCTTTAATTCCTTGTCCAACTTTTCCAATTTTTAATCAGCCCTTCTTTAACTTCAAACGTCTCCAAATATGATTAGAAACTCTTTGTGTGGTCAAATACTTTCAACTTCGAAACTTTCAACTTTCTTTCTTTTGTGTGGCTGCTTTAGAGTTAGTCACGGACACAAATCACAAACACACACTGCACAAAATCACCCCAATATTGAATAAAATATATTTTTCACACAAGTGACACAACACAAGCAACAACAACAATTAAATAATGAATAAACAATTTACAAGTCACAGAGTCATAATCTAGTTTGCAAAAATTCGGATTTTTTACCTTTTTTATTTATTTTTATATTTTGTTTTGAATTTGAACCAGTCAAAGAATATGAATTATTAAATGTGTTGTTCGCAGGCTGGCTCCTTGTGGTTGACTATGAATGAGTGTATGAGCCAAGCAAAGTGCGATGGGCTGTTATGTTGTCCTATTTTGTTCAGTATATGGTTTGATTTTTGTTCGATTGAGATTGAATCATAATAATATTGAATTCCACCTTTCCAAACAGCGACTCTGTCTGACTGCAACAAAACCTCTATACAATTCCAACTCACCAAGTAACTTTCGCACGACTCACACACTGTCTCCACCAGCATCAAATCAACGGCAAATCCACTATGTGACTTATACCACATAACCACACCACAACCATAATAAAATCTCAAGTTTCATGATTTCTCATAATATTTTGACGCTTTTTCTTGGCTAATTCTTCAAAGAAATGAGATTACAATTGTTATTTCAGTTGTAATCTTTAACTTGAATTATTATTGTAGTGTAGCGAATTGCACTTCTATTGTTTGTAAATTAGAAATGCTGCAATCTAAATTAAGTCTATAACTTCAAGCAAAAGTTTTGCAACATCTATTTATGTGAAGCATTTTGTCAAACTCTCCTGTTTGATTATTGATAGTTAATAAAGTTTATTTTATTCTTGTAGTAGTCATTCATGCTAACTTTCATGTTTCATATTTAATTTGTCTGTAAAATAGGAGAGCTCATTTTTGTATCAACAGCAATTTCCATGTAGAAATGTTCTGGCCCAAAAAAATTATGTTTGAGTTTTACCATCATGATCAACCCGTAAAAATAAGCCGGACTTGACCTTATGGTTAGGCTTAGGCAGCTAGTTTTACTAAAAATTGTCCTATACAAATTGATATTAATATCGTGTATGTAATGTACCCCTACAGTAAAATTGTGATAATATTACTGTGCATAGTGCATAGCACTTACACAAATTATGCTCCAATTATGAGCAATCCAATGGCTTTACAATGCAATTTGCAATCTTTACATACAACATAATATTTTATTATCATTCATAAATATACAAAGTGTAGATATGTATATATACATACACAAACAGTAAATTAAACATTTACTATTTCAGTGTGTCCATTATATGACATTTTATGTACATGCATAATCCGAGATAAAATGTAAGTGAATAATAAATTACATAATACAACTAAACCGCTTACACCAACTGAAAAAATACAAGTGCATAATATGTGCAGATATCTACGCAGTTAGTGTTTGTTGTGGTTCTGATATAGTACTGAATAAAATATACAACAAGTCCTCCGTCCGTGAATGCTGAAAACAAGGAACCTGATGAGAATGGATGAATATAAATAGATATTATACAGTGATCTTTATGTAAGTATGCTAAGCGAATGTGATAGTGGCCTACTAAAAAGCTGCGACGGCAATGAAATTATGACATTCTTTTTCAGACTACGCATTTAGTGTATACAGTTTAGTTTAGTGCATACGGGAATCTGCACAACAGCCCAGGACAACTTTAGTTTTAGGATTGACGAATTTTGTTTACATGCAATGAGTATGAAATGTGATGTACTATGAACGATTGTGATTGCATATTATACGGTCTATGTCAATTATACTATGTATACAGTACGACATGGTTATATATAAAGAGGAGGCAGGAGGAATTAAGATCTATTTGTTAATGTTCTACAAATACGGTAATTGTAAAGGGTAAGGTTATAATAACTTTAAAAGAAACAAAAAGGGTTGGACAGTAAAATTATTATCTTATTTATTTTGGCAGGACCAGGTTAAATCACAAGAAAATTTTTATGACTCCGCTCCGTAATAATCATTTTTACAAAATAAGTTTTTTCTCTGTTGCTCGAGTAGTGTATGTCAATTCACAATAATTTTTACTTTACACCCTATTCGATATGTACATCATTATCTCAAACTGAATAAGAATTGAGTACAATTAATGTCTGATGCTAATGGGTTTTATTATATTTCAACTTAACAAGTTTCTCAGCATTTGTGTGCAGTGTAGAAAGGTATTGGAATTATAGTGAAGTGACTTTGTTCGAAGGTGCTGGCCGACAGTTTGTATTGTAACGTAATGTATAAGTCGCATTAATTGATTGAACAGACGGACCTAATAATTGATCTTATGAAAATGTATTATTGCGTATGTGCCTCATCAGGTGGATTTCAAAAGGTTACAAGAGTGTACAGTTTAAATTATTTTATTTTATTCTCTTTAGGAAACACGAACAGTTGTTCATGCGAAAGATGATTTGCCAAAGATACTGTTTCCTGGAGCAGCGGCGTCATCGGAAGTGAAGTAGTCCTTCCACAGACCGGCGTAAACTCCGATGTCAATATCTGTCTTTCCTCCCTGAAACACAAATTCAATTATTAAGTATTCTTCTGTTTCAATTAAAATTTCAAGAGTTTTTTATGTACAAAGTGCATTTTTCTTACATTGGAGATCTTGTCGAAGGATGTTTTGATCTCAGCGGGTGGAACTCCGAAGCTGGTGCACACACTTGTGAATTCCTCAATATCAATGGTGCCATCACCTATTAGGAAGAAATATCATAATTTCATTAGTGTTATTTGTTATGTGAGCACAAATTGTCATAATTTGTATAAAATCTCAGTAAGGTTTTGTACCTGATGTATCTTGGAGTCGGAACATGAAGTTCATGTACAGTTTTTTCCATTCATCATCCAAGGGTGCAATGGTCCAGAGTGCCTGCCACTCCTCTCGGCTTACCTAAAGCATTGAGAAATGTCAAATTAATTAATTTATCCATTTATGTACTTATTCCAAATAAGTATCTATATAAGAAAAGAATTAAATATACCTTGTCATCTCGGTTAGTATCTGCGGAAGTACGCAATTTATCCCAGATTTCAAGGAATTTCTCGCTAGTCTCCTTGTATTTAGCATCTCCTGCAGCGTAGTTACGGATCTTAGCAATTTGCTGTAAAATTCAACAAAAATTTGCAACTTTTAATACCACATTTGATTCTCATTTAATAGAAGTAGTCTGTTGAGCGCAGTATTTGAGTAAGATAAAAGCTAAGACCCTTTCTTGATTTTATGCGTTGAAACAATACGAAGTCTATACATAATATGTAAATAAGCTTCACATGTATAGCCGGGGATGTCAAGGCTGCTAGGGAGAGTTATTTTTTATAACATTAAAAGTCTAGTCAGTTCTATTTCGATTTTTAAGTGTATTGTGTGTATGTATATAAGAAAGATACGATACAACACGAAGTAATGTAGAAACTCCTATAATCTTTTATAATCCGCATCTCTGAAAACTTGGAACAAGTAATGCCATTTCCCAAAGCCAATGAGTCTAGGAGCGTTTTTTTGGAATCCTTGTACATTGTCAGTTAAAATTACAATTGAACGCTACAGTTTCTATAATGGTGGCCTTATGGGCAATGCGTTAAAAGTTGGGCTAGGTGCTATCCTGGCAGAGCTACGAAAATAGATGTGGAATGTTTCGTGCAGTTAACAAGTCTCTTTCCTTGCACTCTTAATAGCTGACTAGCGGGTGAGTGGAGCATTGTAGTAAATATAATCTGCTGTGTATCTTGTACATTTAGTTTGTACATATATTGATACATAGAATGTAGACTGACTTGTTGGATTGTTTCAACCATGAGAAAGTAATCTTGTATCAAAGATCTTACTGTATGTTTCTAACACTAGGCTAAGAGAAATCCTAATTTAAAACATTTACAAAAAAGTCTATAAGTCATTGTCACTTTTGTGGCACGATCTCTAAATGCGATCTCAAAGGCGCATAAAGTAGGAGACCTATAGCTTTTGTCAGAGAAAAGAAAAACTTCATTTTATGAATTCTTTACCTCAACAGCCAACTCGAAATCGCTTTTTTCTATCGATCCATCTCTGTTGATGTCTGTGTAAGATTAAACAAATGAACATTATGAACTAAATGAACTTCTTTGTATTACATTTAAGATTTAGGTTTGAGTATAGGTTTGAACTTCTTAGGTTTAGGACTTAAAGAGGGAAAATAAAAATTACCGAAGAAAGTATCGAAGACGTAGTTAAGCTTGTTCTTGCGCACGGCTGAGACCATCTGAAAAACCAACAGGTGAATTAAGAATGTTTCTTGAACATAATATGACAAATAATATTTAGCACTCCAACCTCCTCTTCCTCATACTTTTCTGATTAAAATACTTGAAAGAAAAATGTCTGTATGTACAAATGAGAGAGAAAGGATTCTTTAGAAATTGTACCACCGAAACAGATTTTAAATTACATACAAGTGAAATGAATAATGGAAAACAGATGGTTAATGAGTCGGCTCCTTTTCAGATCTCATATGAGACTTTTGTAACAATTTTACCTTTGTAACTCTCTAAAATTGCCTTTTCGAACAAAGAATTGTAAAAATGTGAAAACAAAAATAAAATTTGTTTCAAAATCCAAAAACGAAAACGAAACAAGAGGAAAACTGATTTGTAAAAGCCTGGTAGTGTTGAAAGTTGAAATCAGAACTCTATGTTGAACAAGTCTTTGAAGATTTACCTCGATGCAGTTAGTTGTATTGCGAAATACAGGAGCACAAACGGATGAAGCACGAAGAGGTTTCCACCCTGGACTAAACTAACACCGAATGAAAAGACCGACTAACTATACATTCAGTCGACAATCAAGTCTTTTTTTCTTAAAAACTTGGCTCTTCTATTCTAGCCGTGATCTCATCTAATATAACTTTCCATTAGAGTGCGAGTGGGAGACCTAAAATAACCCTCACCCATAGCTTAACAATAGTTAAGACGAGCCCTAGTAGTCTGCTCATTATCTTTCCTTCACTTAGTTGCACTGATGGGTATTGTTGGGGGGATAGTCATAGCACTAACTGCTAATAGTAGAATATCATCAATACTCTCTCAAAATAAGTAGAATTCAGTATAAAAGTAAATAGTACAAATCTCAGCTAAAGGATGAGCTGTGTAATGTAAATGTAAAGTGTGGCAGTGCAACGTGTAAGCAACCCGCAGCATCAACCTATAAGTCCATATATTGTGCTATGCAAGCCTAGTTCATTTTTTATAGACATTTCCCAAAGACTTTTCAGCCTTCAATACCCATCCACTTCACATTACATTAGAAACATTCATTAGATTTCTTATTTCACCTCAAGTGAGTCGTATTACTCCTATTCCTATATCCGTATCCTCAAAGCCGCACTATTATCACAGACTCCGGGCATTCGTGTATCCTTACATTGTGTATTGTGAACGTAAAGCACTCTCAATCTCTAGTATGCAAAACGCTAGTAGTAATATAAGCACCTAGTAATAATACAGAATACAAATGCACAAATACACCTAGCTTGTAGTTGTAGTGTATATAGTTGTGTGACAGTGGCATTATTAGCCCCGGCTAGGCAAGCCGACACAAGAGAGAAAGAAACACGGGAGACAAGTGGAGAGAAGAGGTGGATGCTTAGTTGGGTTGTAATCCAACGTACATAATGGTACGTGTGTACATGCATAATGTAGTGTAATTCAATGTAATCAAATGTATCTTTGTATCTGTATCGTATTGCACTATGCAATGTATCCGGTCGGTGTAGAAAAGATCTCCGGCTGAGTTAAGCTCCCCGGGTTCCGCTAGATTGTATAAATCAGGACAGGGCCACCCAAAAAAAGTGACTGGCTTTTGTCGTTATCTTCTATTCATTTCTCTAGTAGCAGTAATAGAAGAATGGACGAAAGCGGTTCTAGTAGGTAACTTAACTGCTCAACAGACAGCTACATGGCTACACACAGTCTTAAGTCTTATTTTACAGGTTAGTAGACCACTAGCAGTTAGATAGCTATAACTAAGCCTATATTATTAGTATGGTATCATCATCCAATGGAACTGAACTGAAAGTACTTGGGAAATGGTGGTGGTAGTAGGAGAGTGAGAGTTAAGGCTAGCAGCAGAACCGCAATAATAACTGAAACAGCTATATACAGTACTACAACAAGATGAAACAACTACCAACCACCATCAGAGATTCAAGATAAAAATACTTCTAATGAAATCCTCATCTTAGCCAAACTAGGCTCAATGATCACTTGCCTTCACTGTCTTGACTTCTGTTTGTTGTCTCTGTTAAGCGTGATAGGATTGGATTGTCATTCTGCTGTAATTTAATTACAATACGTAGCAGTAGTAACAGTACGTTAAGTTATATTTACATACCCGTCCTGTTCCTTATAAGTATTTCTCCAGTAGTAGTAGCCCAGCTCACTCTCACCCTCCTCACACACTCGTACAATCCTATCTCAATTTTTTAGACAACTAACAAACAATACCACACCTCACATTTCTACAATACTCTAATATGTATTCCGACTTTTTCATCGTGTCATTTTAAATAGTAATCGAGGTCCGCTGTTCATTTCCTGTCGTTCTTGTACAACTCGATGTAAGTTAATACGATCAACTTCAAGTGCACAGCCACGGCACAGCGTCTTGATTTAGTATTGTCTTCATTTCAACATCATTTTATTGCGAACACATATTAATTACTGCCTACTTCCTGTTTACACGTATCACTAGACAAACCCAAGTGCTAATAATATTATTAGCACTTGGCTATTCCTCTTATTATTCTTTTTAGCGGTTAATGTTTGTTCATGATGTAGGGAGGTATAGCATATCCTATGTAATATCCTATATATTTATATAACCCGTATCTATTTCATGTTATAAGTCAGAGCACTTTTTAATTACCTACCTAAATACATAATAGGAAGCCTGTAGCAAGTTACACATGTTTGCTCCGAATTGACATTGTCACCCTTATTCGTTATTGCATATGGGCATGACAAGGTAGATGGATAAGTTTCCTGATTGTAAGAAGTGTACTGAATGTCCGCCAATGTATGGTGAGATAGAACAAGGGTATTGTATTATATTGATAAGACGCCTCTATTGCTGAGAGAGATTGTATGTGTAGTGTAATTGCGTTCATGATGTAGAGCAACATAAATATTCCACTAAAAGTTCTTGAAAAGAATCCGGGGTAATTAAAGAGACACGCGCTTCGTTTGCGTTACGGGCTTTTGTATATTTCGTCTTGCCCTGTCTGTCTGTACTCCAAATTGCTATTGCTATTAGCATTATGATAGTACACTGTTCCTGTGTTGTGTTGCTACAGCTGAAGCGGGTATTGTATAGTGGGATAGGAGTAGAGAAGAATAGAAGTCAACACGGAGCAGTTACATTTTAATCGGAAGGACGGGAGATGAAGATACTTTATCAATGCAACACCAAGCATGCCTCTTTCATGTGTATGCCCTATTATTATAAGCCACATTGTCTGCTGATGATGCTGAGTTGACTTGAAAGATTCAGCTCACTTGAACATTTCAACAGCCAACATGTGCAAATGGGCTTCTGAATGTGAATGTTGAATGCGAATGTACGAGGAAAAAGACAAGGCTATGAGCACTAACAATATATAATAAGATCAAGAGCTTCTTTCCCGGATTTTCTGTTGTAGACGAAAGCTATGGGTAGGTAGGAGTCAGCAGTCTACTGTCTAAACTAATTTAATTTCTTATAGATTCGATCTTCATGTGGAAATTGCAAAAGCAAAAAAATTGCAATTCCTAGATTACCTTTTGTGGAAATGTAGTTAGGAGAGCACAAGCGTCAACCTACTTTTAGTTTTACCTAGATACAGTGAACACAACCTCAGGATTAATTACCTATAGTACAAATGCTATATTTACTTTCAGAGAGTGCGAGCGACGAAGGCCGGAAAGAAAGTAAAAACGGGAAATGACAGGAAGGATGAATGAAGTAAATATAATCGGAGGAAATTGGATGTAGGTGATGGACTTTGTTGGGAAGAAGGTTTATGGTGAATGTCAAGGAATGGTTGGCTTTCCAATGACTACCGAGAGAACAATAAAACTTGTAGGCATAAATAAAAGTGTCTAATTTCCTTTCATTAAACACATTACGATGAATATATTGTCATACGATTTGAATGCATGCAAAACACAAAAGAAACATTGATGCGTTGATTGAGAAATGCCAAATAAACTCAGTTTGTTTTGATTTCCCATCCTACACTTCAGACTTTAAAACTCAGACGGACAATTTACAAAGAAAAATTGCCAATCGTCCTTCATAATATGCGATAACAGCTTAGCTTGAGACTCCCGTATGTTAAAAATATTCAATCTTTTCTTACAAAGTAATTTAAGATGAGACACTTGAGACTTGATACTTGTTTTCAAGTATTTTAAGGTGAACATATGCAATGCAATATGTAGGTGATTATTTTCAGATTCTTATAACAAATTAAAATTATAAGATTTGACTTACTTTAGTGACGATTTATGACAGAAAAATCTGAAAGAGTTAAGGTTAAATGATTTGCTTGTTGCAATTGACTTTACTTTCGGGGATTGAACTGTGAACTGAAGGGACTGAATGGTTCAACCATTTAATACCTAATATTTTAACACTAATTACCTTAAGTATGCTTTTCCTACGCATTTATGTAATAATTCATCTTCAGTCTCATCAGGAGATTTCATATCGCTCACACACCTTATATAGTGTTGGTTTCAATAATTACATCTCCATTTCAATTTCAAGTAGGCTCAGAAATGGAGGATTTACCTCAAAAACAGCTTAGTGTGCATTAAAAATGAAATATCATAATCTGTAAGTTTAGTGAAATTACGATGCAGCATGGTAACAGGATCGAAGCACACAAGAGTATTATTTACCAAAGTATTTACCAAAATCTCACGTCGCAACAAATTACCTTCATTGACAGCTGACAACGTCTAAGTAGTACTTACAACTACAAACACTTGTATGTCCAATGTATCCCGTATTTTATTATTAGGCTGAACAATAATTGCTACTTTATCTTACAAAGATACGCTATGTCTATTACAGTTGCATTTAGGTGACTTGCATGGATAAACGGATGTGTATTTGTATGCAACATCCATAACAAACAGTCTCATTTCTTGCATTAATTTTAGAGTTATAAATATATTTTTACGAGTTCGTAATATTTAAGTACCTATTTAGTACCTATACATGTAACATACATATTCATGAGTTTAAGATACAATCCATATAATCCTGGCATGAGTAACTAGTCTAAGCACGACAAATATGTCAATGTTTAATATAATGCACTACTGTACCTTCTGATACTCGTTAACAAGGGAATGTTCACACACTTTTTGACTCATCTATCAGCACAATTTGCATAAATATATTATATGCAATTATTTGTCATTCTACACGTTAGTAGTGTCGTTACAATTATGTAAATTAACTACCATAACTAGAGCATTAATGATGTACACATACACATGTATATTTTGAGTCTACTGTATATAGGTACGTAATCACGTTTTCATATCATGACACAATTATTTTATCTTTCAACTCTATCACTATCACTTTGTCAGTGAATGTTCGTATTAATTATCATTTATTTTCGATTAGGTTTGAATAGTGTTAGCCCAGATTAAATGAGGTAGTGGAGAATAACTTCCTTTTGTGAACTGTCATTGTGCAATGGATGGCATTTTACAATGATTTAACAGAACTTATTTTCCAAAAAATCTGTGTATGAACAACATGAAGTTGAGACGAATTTTTAAAGAGTAGTTCCAATGAACATTATTTTCGTTATGAAGATCATCCATGAATTCTTGCTACAATGTATACGACAACTACAGATATATACGATGATGATGACCATAAAATATAACTATTCATTTTTACCACACTATTATATGATAATTCTGGTCTAGACTCGGAAGCATTGCAAAGGACTTTGCTTTGAAAGCTTTGCTGTGACTTAAATACTACCATTATTCCTCTTTTGCAATCAGCTCCGGCTACAAAGGTCAGATTGAAAAAACTTATCTGACCTTTGTATACACACATTTCACACATGCATATTATAGAGTTTAATTTTGGCTTAGTTGTACAATGTATATACGTGGAAGTATTTAACCCATATAAGGTATCCACAATCGACTATAAAATTTCATTTATTTTATACTACTATGTATAATGTGATATAGTAATCAGGTCGAACAATCTAAAAGGCAACTAGTATTATGCAACTCAAGTAAATACTCGTATTCATGTAGTGTTGATTTTTAATTTGCCGACATTAATACAAGAGAACATGAGTAGTCAATTTAGGTAATAATGACAAAAATAGAATTATACCTAAAGTGAATAAGAATTATAATTTGTGTATTGCAACTTTGCAACACAGTCGACTAGACTGCCATAAAGTGTAAGGTCACACTACTGGATTCAATTTCATTACACACATTTTGTTCATAAACACAATTAGTCTACTCTGTATGTGTAAATGTAAGCAGTAAGTGATTTATTTATATTTGCATATTTGTATCTTCATATTACAAGGGGAAAGTATTTATGATATATTGTTTGGTTGGTTTGTTAAAAGGAGCAACTGAAATATATTGTTGTCAAAATTTTGTAAACAGCAAATATGGAGAGAATGTATATACAAACGCCTTTGCTGTATAGTAAACAACTTTCAGATTTAATATCTACGAAAGTGTATCTGAAGTTGGAAAATGTCCAGCCGTGTAATTCCTTCAAGATCAGAGGCATTTCTCATCTGTGTCAAAAGGTTTGTTGCATGCATTTATGTCTGAAAACACATGTTAACCTAAATGATGACAAATGAGTTTTTGTCATTTGTGAAACGGGGATTGATGACAGCTTGCTTGACATAACGTAAAAAAATTTGTTGAGTGATGTTTTTAATTGTTTTCTCGTCTAGAAAGTGGAAGAAGGGAGTAAAGGTGTTGTGACGTTTTCTGGTGGAAATGCAGGTATATCACTTGCGTACACAGCGTCTATTCTTAACTTGCCATGCCACATAGTTGTTCCGTCCTTTGTGTCTCCACGGATTTTGCAGAAAATGAGAGCTTTAGGAGCCAAAGTCACTGTACGATATTAATTTTTTATAAAATGTTAGTGTTATGCTCAGAAAGAAAACAAATATTCGTTGAGCATTCTACATTTTTACAAACTGTCAGGAATTTGAAATATTAGTACATACCTACTTGTATTTTATTAGGTTGCCCTAAGTTCCAAAGAAGCTTATGACAAGGCAATTTCGATGACGGAAGCAGATCCTAGTTTGTCATTCATTCATCCTTACGACAATAATGATCTTTGGTATATAACATTACTTGTTTTATTTGTTCAAATCTTAGTATTTCTGACTATAATATATCATATCTACATTTTTAAAATGAAATCTGTACAAATAGGCGTAGTACACGTAAATACATATAAAACCTAGATAACTACATAGAGGTTTCCTACATGAAATGTGTAAAAATGAGAAATCTTTCATGTAATAATATTTTTTATCAGGGAAGGCTACTCCACGATCGTAGAAGAGATTCAAAGGCAGTTGTCTGGAGTTAAGCCATCAGCCATTGTGCTTTCAGTCGGTGGCGGAGGATTACTCACTGGATTACTAAAGGGACTTGAAACCGCAGGTTTAAATAGTGCCTAGTGCCTACACGACTTGTTTTATTATTGCGATAAATCGAATAATATTGAATTAAACCAAAAGTAGATTTTAGCTTGGCGAACTATTTTAATCATAAAAGTTTTCAATGTATGCTAAATAATTATGTACATATGAAATATAAAAATATACAGAGCAGATACGATGTATCATTATAGCTATTTTGCAGTATGGAAGTGCAGGTGTACATAAGAATCTTTAATTTAAAATAATATTTTTATATCCCTAATCAATGTAATCAATAATAGACACGACTACTTTTTAACATCTTTTAATCTTTACCGATGATAGTCAATATTATTAATAACCACAGCTAAAAAAATCCAGTTGGTAAGATGACATTTTTGAAATTTTAGATTGGGCTGATGTACCGATAGTAGCAATGGAAACTATTGGGTCTCACTGCTTTAATAAATCTATCAAAGCTGGAAAAATTGTTGACAATGTGTTGACCAGTGTGGCAAAAACACTTGGAGCTCCGTCAGTGACTCCAACTTTAATGGAAATGTATCCCAACTTTAAAATTATTTCGGAGATTCTACCCGACAAAGAGGCTGTTGCAGCTTGTTTCAAATTTGCAGGTAAATATCTACTTGGCAGTGAATTAAAGAACATATATTATATGCATACTGCCTATGCATTATTGGGGGATCAATAATATATTAATGATCACTGCCATACACACAGTATTGTAAACGAATAGGCGATATAGACTCAATATTTTAATTGAGATTGTAAATAAAACGGAAATAATATTTCAGTCCATATAGTAATAATATTCTGTATATTAGTGTAACTTTAACATACTGTACATTCATTACGTATTTATAAGTTTCTAATTGTAAGTAATTAGTTAGAAGTATACTTTATCTTTACTAGCGTTAGTTAATAACTGAACAAATACCTACCGATATGTTATATTATGCTGTGTGCTGTCCATGACAAAAACTACTAAAGCCAAATACTAATGTAATTTCATAGCAATTTTTCGTTTTTCAGATGATCATGCTTTCTTAGTGGAACCAGCGTGTGGGGTTTCTCTTGCAACTATATATTCGAAATTACTTCCAAATATTCTAGAAGTTAATGGAGTACATTTAAATTCACCTGAAAGTGGTCCAGTGGTTTTAATTGTATGTGGAGGAAATGATACCAGTCCGCAAATTCTCATGGAGTTTGCAAAAACAGTTGGTCTACAACTGTAACCTACATAGAAACTAAACTCAAATAAAATATTTTGCACACTATAATAACAACATCATTTCGTTTTTATTTTCAAAAATATATTCATCAAATTCAGTTTCATCGCACTCTTCTTCGGATACTATGTACAGATAATTAACCATTCTTATCAACATTTTGGTAGCAATGATTTTTAGCTTTAGAGACTGTCTGAAGATTTAAAGTATGTGAGAAGAATAGCATGAATTGCCACAATTGCCAGTATGACTAATAGTATACACCAAGTATTCACACAGAGAGAACATCGGGTTAAGTCACCCTATTTTTAATCAGTCTCAAACCACAGCTTTCATGTTCATGTGCTACATTGAAAATGTTTCTGTCAGTGGACTGTGGAAATATTCGGTTTACGCTGGGGTGATTCCGGTGATCATATACATGAAAGTAAGTGTAGAGGTATATAGTATGTAGCATATTATGTAATGTATCATTGTATTTTAGCTATTATACTCTCCTGTAACATTAAACTGCAGCAGAACATGTAGCCTAGGTACGAGAAACGTGCAATGTGCCAATAAAAAGGACAAAGACGAATCACATTAAAAAACGGAAGCAATAAATCTACTACGCCTGAATGAATAAATGCAAATGAAGAAGCGTTTCTCTAAATTAAATATGTAGGCAGTAGGTACGGGTGGATGCGTGTAGTTTACATCAAGTCTAAATTAAAATGCAAGCACAAATTCACTATACTGTAGGTTTGTCAGTTTGAATTGTAAACAAAATTTGACAATTTTTCTACATACATAAAGTCTAATAAAGCTATATTATTATTAAGTAGGTTTAAGTAGCTATGCTATGCATTCAACATTTTAACTTTCTATTTACCTATACATAAGCTCCTAGGTAGGCAAAATCTTTGAATACATAAACACGCATAAACTCGGGGTATTGTGAATTGATATAATTGCGAAATTATATTATAATGATAAAATGACATTTGATACCCAAATAATTACTAATTATTACCGTAGTTAAATTTTTTTAAATGTAGATATTTAAGTGAGATTTAACTATACTTGCTTGCAAACGACTATAGCATTATTATGGTGTATCGTAAATTACTAGTTAAAACATCTACTACCTAGACTAGAGGTAAGTTAGCTAGTAGGTACATATATTTAAACTTTTCAAATAACCAGCTAAATGCACTCTAAACATCAATATTAAATGATTAACCTAATAATATTTGGTTTATGGAAATAATAAAGCAAGCCGTAAAGGCATTGATACCAACTTTTCTATTCTGTACTTAGAAAAACCTTAACTTATTTAAATCATAATGTTAATTAGCATTTTAGCATGATGCTAATGTTCTAAATGTTTTTTAGTGTGTGCATAAAATACACCTTCCTATAGGTAGGTATTCTTTTAGATTGTATAATGAAACTGTTTATAGAATTGCGTTATTATTGGTGTGCCTATACTGTAAAAGTAGTGTTATTAAAATTGCATATGAAAATGTCCATAGATACTATCAGGATGAGGGATGAGTACATGGTAATTAAATTTTAGTATTGGAGGAGAGCATTGTATATTTGCACATCACTTATTGAGCATTCTTTTTATTGAGCATATTTTTGTCTTATGCTTAAATTTCCAAATGAGATTCGCGATTGGCATTCATTCATGTAAACAAATACGTATGTTGTAGGTACTGATAGTGGTTTGGGATGTTACAACTTCATTATATTACAATGTACAAATCTCAAAATTTAATTTTGTACATTTTGGATGGTGATTTCAGCGTATTTCATGTTGTCAGTCTTGAATTGTTCCCAAGTCTCGAACTTAGCCTTTCTGTCGAATGGGAATCCCAAAGGCTTCTTGTCGGGGTTCTTTCCACCAACGACTCCACAGTATGAGACAGCTGGTAAGGTTCCTTCGGTGTAGTCTTCGGTGTGGAAATCTTGTTCGAAGTTGGTAAGGACGACGAAAAGCTTGAATTTCATTCCTTGGGCATTTCCCTTGGGGAGGAGAAGTCCGTGAGGATGACCGCAATGTCCGGTGGTCTTGGTATCAACGACATAATCGCGAGTTCCAGCAAGGGCTTCATTGACTTCCTTCATCATTTCACGGAATCCCTTACGATCGGGGATGGTGACAGATGAGCTTTCACTGCTTCTGCGGATGACATTCTGTAATAAGAAATAACACCAAATAATTAGCGCATAGCAGTTAGCAGGGCGCAATGCAAATTATGGTTACTTTCAAATTAGTTTTTGTAAGAATAAATAAATATTCCGTTTAACTTACTTGTCCGTTCTTTAATTTAATGACGAATTTGTCTAACTCGATCATGCTCCATCTCATTTGGTCGAAAGACAATTTATCACCGAACCAATCGTTCTTGGGGATGACGAAGATACGGGCAACAGCGGTGGCTTCTTTGTTGGAGTTGGCAGTGATGACGTATTCGAAGGGTTCGTGAGACAATCTGCGCACACGGGTTTGGATATCAACATCCTTGACGTTCTTGGAGGAATCCAAAGCGTTGGTCATATCGAACAAGAAGTCTTGGAAATGTGTAACCAAAACGTTGGGGGTGGATGCCTTTGTCTTTCCGACAACCTTGACGGCTTCAACACTGACTCCGGGGAAATCTAATTCTTCCTACAGAGATTAAAACCCATATTATTTTTAAAAAATTGTTTGCTGTAAAACAGTCCTTAATTAACAATTATAGCGAGGGAATTTGTTATTACGTGAGTGTAGTATGGGAGGAAGTCCTTGTGTTCCCTGACAATGTTATCCATATATTTGTGCAGACGGAAGAAAGCAGGGTCACGAGTGGCGGTTTCGAAATGTTCCATAACTCCTGGAGCAAGCTGAAAAAGTAAATTTTAAAGGCATACTTATTTATTGCTGATTTTTTACATCATACTAACCATAGTTAACTTTAAAATATTTATTGGCCATCAATTATCTGTATTATATTAAGATTTTTAGCTTACTCCGAATTTTCCCTTGGGGTCTACAACTTTAGATAACATAACGTGAGCATTGTTGTGGAGACTGCCGTACAAGTTGGGGTGAACAGAGCGGGTAGAAGATTCAAGAAGATCTCCCAAAATGTTGATACCTTCAAAGTTGTTGATTGGGACCTTTTCTCCGGTTTTCTGTAAAATGAATGATCAAATAGTTAATTTCAAAATCACCATAAAAACATTTCTGCTATACTGCAGACTAGAAGTAGTTTCAACTTACGGTGTAAACGTATCCGAGAGCAATAGATTTGCGGATGCGGCTTTCGAATTGTTTCATGTCATTGACGGTAAGTCCATTCAAATCTTGGAAGCGCATGTTGTCGGGTCTGCTTGGGAATTCAACTCCGGACTTGTAGATAGCCTTTGGGCTGAATCCATCTAAGATGGGTTTGTCCCAGTGGAGAGCATCGACATCACGCAAGTTGTTGGACAAACGCTCAGCATCGAAACGGACGGAAAGTTGGTGATGAGCATACCTGGAAAAGTAAATAACACGAGTTTAAGTTTCGTAATCGTATTACCGCAAGGTGGGCAAAGTTTTTACATTATGAATTTATTGTGGTTCACAGTATTATTTTGAAAAATTAAAATTTACGAGCTGGTCATGAAAAAAGAAGCATTTAAATAATTACCAGAAAAGTTCTCCAGTTCTGTCTAAAGATTTTCCGTATTTTTCATCGTTCCACCAGAAGGGATGGAGAGAGTGCCATGAGATGTGATGGGCGTTCATGCCGATATCTTCACCGAAGTAAGATACACGTTGTTCAGGGTTGCGGATGGTTCCAGTGAAATTCATGGGAATGACAACAGGGGTCTGTCAAAGCACACATTCATTAATTAGTATGAAATTTCAAATATCTATAAAATCAGCACTAAAAGAAATGTTTATATGTATAAGTATGACAAATCATGGAGACTTACTTGGGTCATCTTGGCTCTGTAAGCTTGACGGATAACATCGGAGGTGGTGAACATGTGTGGGAAGATTTCATAAGGAGGTGGGAGTTGAAGTCCTTCCTTGCGGTGAATGACAGCAACGCTGAAAGCCCAGAAGAATTGGCCTTCATTGGTGACTTCACGAGCGTACACAGCGGTCTTGTAGAACAATTCCCAAGATTCAGCGAAGTGCAAGATTTCGAAAAGTTCGATCATTTCCTTGCGGAGGTTGGCATCGAACAAGTTGAAGATTTCTCCTCGCTTTTGATGTTTTCCCAAGGGGATAGCTTCAAAATAATGCTTTACTGTTTCGGGATTTTTGTACTCAGTCAGATGTTCAAGGGGATTGTAAGACTTGGCAATTGCTAATTGTTCTGCATCTTCATTTGGAGAGCTTAATCTCCAAACGAGCTTCAAAACAGCCAACTGCTTCTTAAGGAAAACCTCATCGGCTGCAAAAAAACAAAATTAGTGTGTTGATACAATTTCATAATTTTCGAATCAAATTCATGAAAATTTTCCTGCTTTTTAATAAATTGATTTCTACCTTTCTGCTTAACGGCAGAGACGGAGACAGCGGCCAAAGCCACTAAACAAAATGCTACAGCCACCTTCATTATGAATCAAGTCAAAGCCAGAGCCGAGAACTGATGGAAAATCATGATCTTCCTTTCGCTTTTATATTGTGACTCCAGCAACTAGCAATGGTTGAACTTGTCTGTGTAAATCATGGAGGTTATACATATACAATCATCATTTAAAAATTAATTATAATACATACATCTACATTTAAAGACAGAAATATACTCAAGACCCAAATACAACCAAAAAGGTCATATTTTGGGGTTATCTTTATGTATAACAACTTGCACGTACGTATATTGTATATTCGTCTTAACCTCTTGTCTCAATTTGCAAAAGCATTTGTAAATACATACAGATAAAAGTACTGAACAAGTTATGATTGCAGGTTTGCAACTATCTTACAATGATTTCGTCTTGTGCAGATTGCAGTTATCGCTTTATCACCACATACATTAAAACAGACATCATTATCATAGTTTATCATAACCAACGCTATACCGGTTTTCTGTACTAGCAATCTATCATTTCAAAAGAGAGATTTAAAAATTAAGTGACCTGTGATCGACTACTCGGATGCAGACATAGAAACTCTAACTTAATGAACCATCTATCAAACTCATCGTTTGAATTAGCAGAATCATGTGATGCATTCCATGGTTTAAAAAATTGGCAATTTAATGTACATATAGGCTTGTGTGTATTTATTATCCATTAATTATGTAACTGCACTATAATCGAATTTATCGTTTAAACTTCAATGCACTATGATGTATGGTGTCTTTACATTTTCTCCATAGTCATTATCAACAATTCATTAAGTACATGAATAATTGGTCTTTCAGAAATTACAAGAAAATCAATTGAAAAGAGAGATTTTGAAGTAACAATAGAATCCCTTCATCTGAAAGAATAGTATAAACTGAACAGCAGAATACAAGGTGTAAGGTGTAACTACCAATACCAACTGAACTACGTAATCGTTTATTGGCTATTTAGTGAAAAATATGACTTTTAAACAGTAATTATACCACATACAAAAATATCTATATAACCATTTATTACTCGCATTTTTGTATTACATTGATTGTTTAAAAAATCGCAACTAATAATTGTAACACAACATACAAAAATATATTTTTAAGATCCGTCTTGGTACAATGTCCCCACGACCTAGTTTCATTAATGAATTATTAATTATCTTTCATAGTTAATTTACTAATAATCAACATGGGCAGAACTAACTAGACTTTATAGTAAACAGAAATTAAAAAATAAAAATATTTCTCTTACTACGCATTTTTGTCCTTAGCATACTTAGTTTTAATATTTATTTCACATGTTACATAGTCTTATACAGAGACTACAGACAAACAGTCGTAGCAGTATGTTTACTTTTGTACGCAATATTTGCAAACGATACAGTTTCATATTTTGGTCAAGAATTTTACTACAATGTTTGGGGATGGATGGTTACTGATTAGGATTTAGGGTTGTTGTGGTGGTGGTGTAGTGATCACCTTTACAATGCATCTACAATTATAGTTTGACGAAAACATGTTTTTGAATATAAAAGTAGTTCATGTAATGATATCATGGAAATTCGTGACATTTGGTTATAACTAGTATTATAATTGTGAGGAAATATTATTTGCTCTACTAAAGTAGGTCTCATTGCGAAGTGTCACCTTATTTTTGTGAAATCGCATTTTTTATTTATTTTTCACTGATTTTCCAGAATATTCTAACCTTTCAGGCCAAGGATAGTTCATCACATTTTTAATTACATGGAAGTGTATAAGTTAGGTATACATCAAATCAAACATGAGGTCATGTCGTGAACAGTTAGATAATCAAGCTTATTGCACGCAAAAGTTACTTGTATTTCGTTTTAAAAATGTACATACCTAATAAATTATTATACCTACTTATGAATTACCTCTTTACTACCTTACTAGTTTACTACTATGTACAATCCCCTATTTAATTTTAATTACACTTATAATATACATCTCAACATTTCGTATTCCAAGAATATCACCAATTATCATTCAACCCCAGTACCATAAGCTTTTTAGCATTTGATAAGAATAATGGGTGATATGGTAGTCTCAAGTTGTGCACTCATTATACTAGTCTCACTTGTTTGCTCAAATCAAGAAAGTAGAAACGCAAAAATGCAAAAAATGTGTCGTTAGGTTAGTTTGAAGACCTTCGTTGGATAATTGACTTTGAAGCACAATCAGAGTTATGACTGCTATGAATGTCTGAGATAAACTTGGCCATTATCTTACATAATTGAAATCGGATGATGCTAGCAGAATATTCCAGACTTGGAGTAAATAAGTTGTGGTTGAGATTAATTGATGTTGGTACACACCCAATCGTCCTTTCCAACCTTTCCTTGACTTCAAATTATAAAAATGTGCAGTTTTTCTACTGTAAAAATAAAGCAACTTTTTTCACCCCGACACATTAATTACCTATGTATTAATCACCACTGGAAATATACCATACAATCCTACAATACCATTATATTTCATATATTATGTGAATGTGTGGTACTCCAAATTTAATGTCATACTTGTATTTTGTACATCATGTCATCGTATTATACACAAGTTGATGTCTGGAGGATCTAAATTAATAGATGAAGTAATTAGTCAGTGCTACAACACGTATCTTAATCTCGTTTTTATATATCAAGTTCATTTCATTCGACTTTTGAATATTATGCTTCTATTACGGAAGCTGCTTTATACAAATGATTTTCCTGTCCGTCTGTCTCTTCGTGAGATAACTCAGCAACGGATTAGATCAAGCTTCTCATGTGAGAACTTGAGAACTGAGTTTAAGGGAAGGTCAAATTAAAAATGGGGTCAATCGGGGAAATTAAGTAGTGTAAGGTACTTTATAGAAATTGTTTGTCAGTCTGTCAGTTTTAAGACCTTTGTTGTATAGTTGCCTTTGAAGCACATCCAGAGAATTATTACTGCGATGAATATCTAAGGTAATTTTTCCTTGACCAATTCCTATTAACCTTCAATCCTTGACAAAAGCTTTGAAAACAAGACAAGTCATCCCAAGTGTCTCCATTCCATATTATGTGTTCGCAATTGTTTTGAAAGCAATTCTGACAACAGTTTTGAAACCTATCCTGTTTTCACACCGGGAATGGACAACAAACACTACACTTTACTCTGTTATGTAACAGTTTATTACATTTGTGCATTTTATTTGAAGTATGATTTCTACCCCTACTACAAATGTTAAATGCTGTATTTCTTTTAAAGCAAGAGTTGCTTTTAAAAATCTTACGTCTACCACTCCGGGTTTTAGAGGCCCCGGGTTCTAGAGGCAGGCCAGCGTAGCAAGGCCTATACCTAAGGCTTTATTAGCCAGTTACCTCCCCGGGTTGGTTTAGAGGCCCGGGTTCTTTTAGAGATCCGGGTTCCTTTAGAAGAAATACGGTAAATGCAAAGCTATTCTCCATTCTCATGGTATACCTATGCGAAACAGTGGATACTACCTATATAGTAATATAATTAGATCATAATAGTTATACTAATGCTTTGTAAATGGTTTAAAATAAGACAAGTGTACCTTATGCATGTATATGTATGTATTACCACAGCTTACAACTTGCATATAAAGTATCGAATACAACTTTCTTTATGCAATAAATTACATTTTTAATTGATCCAGTTATCACTATTTAATTTTTTGAACTGTTTTAATAGTCACTCTCCCATTAATTCAATGCGTGTGTAAAAATCTTATTCAAACTTAATTTGAGTACTCGTCGTTTCTTCATATAATAAGGTACATTAGTTAGTTCTACATTAAATCAAGGAAACATATTCGGTGGTGTGTGAAATAAAAGCAGTAATGCTTGTATGAAAAAGAGACCCTAATGGTTATGTGTCGTTTGTGTTTTATGTTATTTGATGTGTGTGTGGCTTATTATGTTCCAGTCGAAAATGTACAAATATTACATAGTGTACCTCGTTGTGTGTAAATGAGAGCTATTTTTGCATCACTTATGTACGATGTATCGCTAAAATTTTGAATTCGAAATTATGCAGCAGTTACCGATTTAGGCATACACAATTGCAATGGTTTTATATATAGCAGATACGCAGTTCAGTTAAATGAAAGCATATCGTTGATGTACAGAATGATGAAGATAACCTTTGTGTCAGACTTATAATCACACTGAGAATGTCCAGTATAAAAGTGAGTGCAGATTCTGGAGAATTTGTCAGACAACTGGTGAATGTCAGTTAAGATGATTCGTTCTTCATTTATCCTCCTTTCTTTGGGAGCTGTACTGTGCGTTGTTGCAGCCACAGTCACTCCAGCCGATCATGATTTCCTTGTTAAGCAAAACGAGATTCTCAAATTGTTGAACAAGGTTCATGAACCCAACTTCCACAAAGATCAAGCTAAGATCGGACAGGAATATGACCCACTTGCACACTTGGACCATTTCAAGGTACAATTATAATTTTTGACCCGATTTTGTCTTTGAATTCAATCATAAATTATTGAATTTGAATTTAATATTTTCATTTTTAAAGAACCCCAGAGTAGTCCAACAATTGGTGAAAGACTACAAAAATGGAAGATTGTTGCCTCGCGGAGATATCTTCAACCTTTTCAACAAATTTGACCAAATTGAGATGATTCAAATTTTTGAAGTTTTGTTTTTCGCCAAGGACTGGGAAACCTTCCACCACGTTGCATGCTATCTTCGTGATAGAGTCAATGAAGGACAATTCATCTACGCATTGACCGTTGCCGTTTTACACAAGTAAGTATTAACTCTTCATTTAGTCCTATTTAACATTCATTAATTCCATTATGTAGAAGACTTTATTTAATATGCAATTTATTTCGTTCTTAGACCCGAAACCCGCGGAATTCGCCTTCCCCCTGCCTACGAAACCTACCCACATCTCTTTGTCACCGCTAAGGTCATCAACGAAGCTTACGCTGCCAAGATGAGACAAGAACCAGCTATCATCCGCATGAACTTCACCGGAACTAGCCGTAAGTCATATTCATGAGACTATCTAGAATTCATCAAATATTATGTTCTCATACTAAAGGTATTATTATTTTTACTGTACTCTAAACAAAAAATGAAATTTAACAGGCAACCCCGAACAAAGAGTTGCTTACTTCGGAGAAGATGTTGGCATGAACGCTCATCACTCTGTCTGGCACAAGGATCATCCTTTCTGGTGGAAGGACGATGTTTATGGCACTGATATCGACCGCAAGGGAGAACTTTTCTGGTACATGCATCATCAACTTACTGCCCGTTTCAACGCTGAACGTCTTTCCAACTGGTTGACTGAAGTTGAACCTCTTCAATGGAACAAACCCATCGTTGATGGATTCGCACCTCAAACAACTTACAGAAAGGGAGGAGAATTCCCCGCTCGTCCAGACAACTTCAAGTTCCAAGATTTGAACTTGAAGTACCAGCAAATCCGCGTTGCCGACTTAGAAGCTTATGAAGAACGTATCCGTGAAGCTATTTCTTCCGGTTTCGTCAAGACCGTAAGCAATACTTTATCCTTTCATAATTTTATTAGATACACACACCACCAATAATTGGAAGGCCAATTTTCGATCCAATATATTATAACGCTATATTTGTAATTCTCAGGTTGATGGAAAAATTGAGAGTCTTAACAACACCAAGGGAATCGATATTTTAGGAGAAATCATTGAAGCTTCCGTCAACAGCAAGAACCCCAGCTATTACGGATCCATCCACAATCTTGCTCACGTCATGTTGAGCCGTGTCACAGATCCCCAAGGCAAATTCGGTGTAAGCTAAATTTCAATTCAACAAAAATTACGGTCATACCAATCATTTGTATTACATTTCTAATAATTTCTATTTCTTCAATTTTATTTTTAGACTCCACCAGGTTGCATGGAAAATTTCGAAACCGCTACTCGGTAAGAACCTTAGCAGCAACATAATATTATTGATTATTTGAGACTTATTTGTGGCTTAAATGCTAATAGTAATTAACTGTTTTATTAAATTATAGCGATCCCGCTTTCTTCCGTCTGCACAAATACATCGATACCCTCTTCAAGGAACACAAGCAAACCTTAAACCCTTACACTCGTGAAGAATTAGATGTTGATGGAGTTGATATTAAATCCGTTGAAGTCGATGACTTGGTTACCTATTTCGAAGAATTCGATGTTGATCTCTTGAATGCTTTGGATGATACCGAAGGTCTTCCCGACGTTGAAATCAAGGCTCGCGTTCAACGCCTCAACCACCAACCTTTCGCTTTCAAGATCAATGTTGCTTCTACCGCTGAGAAGACCGTCACCGTTCGTCTTTTCATCGTCCCCAAGAAGGACTGGTAAGAATTAAAATATATTCATTGTACAATTCAGATGAAAAGTTATACAAACATTCATGACAACCCTACATCTACAAAATATTTTATTCTTATGCATTTAGGTATGAACGTGAAATCCCCATCGAAGAAAACCGTTGGAACGTTATCGAATTGGACAAATTCACCGCCAAGCTCAACGCTGGTGATAACACCATTTTGAGAAAGTCCTCCGAATCCTCCGTAAGCATTCCCGATCATATCTCAACTCGTGCTCTCCGCAAGAAGGTTGAAGATGCTCTTGCCGGAACCGAAACTTTCCAAGTTGACAAGGTAAAAAGCTGACCATGTATATGTACTAATAGATTTTCCATGTGCTTTAATTAATGTGAGAATGAAAAATTACTAAACTATGCGCATTCTTATTTAAATACAGGATTTGAGACATTGCGGAATCCCCGACCGTATGCTTTTGCCAAAGGGTAGAGAAAATGGCATGAAATACACTTTGTACGTCGTTCTCTCCGACTGGACCGAAGATAAGGTCAATGATTTGCCCCACAACTACGAATATGGAGGTTCTCTCTCCTATTGCGGAGCTGTCAACAACAAATACCCCGATGCCAAGCCTATGGGATTCCCCTTCGACCGCAGAATCACCGACAAAAAGACATTCCAAGTCACCAACATCTTCAACCGTGATGTTGATATTGTTTTCCACCCAGTTCATGTCTAAAAGGCGATTGTCTTACTACCGACAAGTTTATTAATTTTGTTACCAATTCGAACACTGTTTGCTACGCAAATACCAAAAAAGTCAAAATAAATCAGTACAACTATTTTTAAATCATGTAAACCCCAAATCTTAAAAATGTCTATTGAATATCTCATTGTACGTGTTCATCATTTTCACTCAGACTGCATTGTTAAGCAAGATACAAGGCTCTTAGTTTTATAATGGCATACCCCGGGTTAACATTTCAAGTCTATATTAAATAGAAATCATCATGCTCACAAATAAGGAATTACTTGGAATAAATCATCCAATTCATGCACAGGTAGTTTAAATTAAATCGGCTCATAATTAGCATAAATAGTGAAGTCGGGTTAAAACCGGATGTAGGATTTTAACATACAGTAGAAGTACTACACACATAGATATTATAATACGATCATGAATGTACTGGCTTTAGCCTTATAATATAAAGAATTACATAATAAATGTTGAGAGAGTTTCCATGATGACTGCATCGCAAGTACATACTAAGTTATGTACAATAGCTCTTCAACAAAAGTCTAGTTAGTGACTCAAAGTAAGGTCTTTCTATTCAGGGCCACCAGAATGATAAACGAGCTATTGTCGTTGTGGCCGTAGGGTTTACCATATTTAGGACATACCATCAACATCATCCAGGTCAATATTATGGATTCTTAAGTAGTACTAACGAATCAGTGAAAGTATGGTAGAACGAACGTATGAATTTTTGCAGCACTGAATTATTCGCAAAAGGAAAATGAGAAACTACAGCTACTAGATGTTTATGAGGTGAGGTTCATCATCAGATCATCACAAAATACAATTCTTGTAAAATGATTAGCGCCAATTTAATGTATATACATAAGATCTTGACTTCAATCGAAAGATTCAATCCATTTTATTAGGAAATAATACAGAACAGATGAGAATTATAGCATTTTACTTTTTGGGACATAAAATCCACTATGATTTAAGGTTAAACAAATTATGTTAATATTATTATGTACATAGTACCTACATGATAGTAGGTACATAATCAATAGCCAAGTCAATAATATATTGCGAGATACTAAGGTACCTATTTGTGAAGTTCACATTTCAAGGTATAGGTACCTAATATTTATCATTTTTAAATTCAGGAATTTAATCAGCAATTACATCTGAAACAGCAAACTTCATCTTAAAAAATCTGTAAAATGACGGCATTTGAAGATCTGCCAGATGAGGTAATTCACAAATCCATTTTTGTGTTTATATTTGACTCTGACATTCACCATTTCATAGCAATGAGGTATCTATATTTACTAATAAAAACTGTTTGCTTTGATTTGACCAGCTCATATCTAGAATTCTGTCATTTATTCCTCCAACCGGAAACTACATAGACCTTTATAAAGTTTGTAAACGATGGTGGATGCTAATGGATGCTCTGGTAGGAAGACTCATGGTAATCGGAAGACCGACACCTTTTATGAAGTCCAGCATCACTCTATCAGATCACTATTATGGAGGTATAGATAAAATCGATTACTATGGAGTGAGGACATGTCACGTTGGTGAAGTCCTTGATGCTTCTGACAGAGTGGAGGGAGTAACGCTTCTCATCGTAAATGCTATGTACGTATTCTCAATTCAGTTTTTACAATTTGCTAATGGACACCTATATTTCTTTAATACTTTTAAGACTGAAAGAGGTCTAATACTATATTATTATCAAACCCTATGTGCTAAAAATAGCTTGCTGGTTACAAATGTGAGTATGTACAATTAAATTACAAACTACCTGCTTATTGCAATATATTGTTACAGAATATTGTGTCGCTAAATGTAGAACTGGCGGAAGATCCATACTTCCTTACTTTCATAAACCATAAATTATATGCATACCTAGGTATTATGCAGATAGATTCTTAACTTATAAGTAACTTTTTCTCTGCTGAGAAACGTTTCTTACCTACCCAAAAATCAGTAGCTATACATTTGTGAGGATTATTAAATTTAAGAATGAGATCTTTGTATTTTATTGTTATGTAAAGTAAAGCTTATAAGTAACTTATTTTTTGAAATACAGAAAATACTTTTTTGGCCCTTCTCGTCCACAATTCAAATATCCAAATCTTCTGCATCAAATTCAATTTCATGGATCAATATCTGCATCCTGCTTCGAAAGCATGATGACTGCAACTACAAATCTTAGGCATATGGTTATTCACTGGGCTGCACTAGCAACAATAGATTTTCAAGCTATTAGCAAATTACAGCTGCCAAGACTAGAACTGCTTTATGTTTGGGGAACTAATCCTCTCATAAGTCCTTTAGACAACGAGAAGGAATTATTTGCTTCTAAAAATTTCAATGGAATATCTCTTTTCAACAACTTGAAAAACTTTCTCCGTAGAGTGTACTTTCCAAAACTTCGAAACGTCACATTAGAAGTCCCCTTTAGCTCATACAATGAAGAATCAGTCACTGCAGCTACTTTGGAATTTCTTAACAGACATTGTGAAACACTCTGGTCTCTGAAATACTCAATCAATTGTGATCTCAGTAGAAATATCCACAAAGCCAAACTCGCAAATCACCTGAAAGAAAAACTGACTGCCTGTTTTGACCACACTGCGACAAAGTTAATTAATTTGAGATCTTTAGAGCTTACAACACTAATAAATGGAGAAATTCAACATTTTTCATTTTGGACAAACGTAATAAGCGTTCAGAACTCTCTAATGACACTTTGCGCAGAAGGCACGAAAATAACTCACTCCTTCCTTAAGCAAATACTTTCACAAAATAGCCATTCACTCAATCAACTAAGAGTTGCAAACCTAAACTTAGATGCGAAGGACGACAATCCTCGTGTTCTTCGTCCAATCGATTGTGAAATTTTCCGATCATGCAATAATTTGAGAACTTTGTCCTTGGAAGGAACAAATTTACAATTCGCAAGAAGTGCTCACCATTATTACCTTCGTTCACAGTTTGGTGGTCTTATCAAATCTTCTTTTCTTCCTGAAACACTCAATTCTCTTCACATAAAACACATTGCATTGGATTCCTCCGAAGTTGCAACAATTTGTCTCAAGTTGCTCTCTATAAAAAGGCTGTGGCTCATGGACGTAGGATGTAGTGGTACTTTAGGAATGACGTATAACATTATGGTTCGAATCATGGAAAACAACAAGCGATTTGACTTGCTGTATATTTCCGGGGGCATTAATGGAACATTGGCTGATACTTTAAGACAATACACTTGGTGTCTCAATCGACCTCCTTATGTCTCTCAAGATGATATGAAAATTTTAAATGCTTTGGCAAATGTCGACCCAATTATTCTCGAATTAAACAAACTACGATTGTAATTGTATACTCAAAAATGATACCCTATATTTAAAAGTACCTAAAGTGTAGAAAGTTCTTCCACTCACTTTCCTACTACCTACTAGGTACTACTATTACTATCGGCCAACTAAATCTTCTGTGTGAAATAAAATGAACAAGTTAATATTTACATGGTGTAATTAATTTCTTCGTTTTATTGATTATAAAATTCAGTTATGATTTCAATACATTTTGCCATGAGTATCTCAAGAATATATTATAGTAAACTATCTATCTATTGTCGGTGTAAAAAGTGTAGAAGACCAGGACCAGACCAAAACTATAACCCGAAAAGCTATGTTTCATGATGGTAAAAATATCATAATATGAAGGAAAATAATATGGCATCTCTTCCTCCTCATCTTGTAATATCATCAAATTATTATTTCGTTTATTGTGCTGGAGGGAGGATTGGTCCACTGAGAGGTCTGTATGCTTTGTCGTTGGGGAACTGCAATTTACAAAATAAAATTAGAATTCCTGCAACAAATTGTCTCAAATGTTTAAACCTAGATTTTTAGGAAGCTTTCTTTCTTACATGAACGACTGTCTTGTCGACTGGCTCGTATTGCAAGTTGACGGTGGGAACTCCTCCTTCGACGGATGGAATATCGACCTCAGCATCATAACTCTGTTCGGGCTTCTTGAGCAAAACGTTGACTTGGGTTCCACCACCGGGGGTAGTTTTGAATCCAGCCTTGATGAGCTCATCGATTTTGTAGTTGGGAACTTCAATATCGAGAACTTGTTGTTTGCCTCCTTCATTCTGCAACCAGAGGATGTGTTCAGAACGAAGAGTAATAGAATCTTTGTTGACACCTTCACAGACAAACTTAAAGTTTCCGGGAGAAACTTCTTGTCTTTTGCACTCAACTTGAAGAGGACCTCCAGCAGCGTAATTTCCTTGTCCTCCAGTGGCAGCTCCGGATGGCTCATAACCACTTCCACTGTTCTGGCTAGAAGATCCGTAGGATGGACGAGGACCTGATGGTTGTTGATAATTGTACTGAGGTCTTCCTAATACAACAGCCGAGCTAGAAACTAGCATAGCTACTACCTGTAAATAATAAACAAACACACCAAAGTGATTACTTGAGACGAATTGGAAAAACCCGTTAAGAAGCTCCCACAACAATCCGAAAATCTCCGATATTTGAAGATAAAATAATTATTTACCACGAAAGCGTTCATTTTGACTTGACTGTGTAACTTTACTAAGAGAAATAACTTAAATAAAATTTGTTTGAGCTTCAATGAGCTGAGGAATTGATGTGAGCTGTTGAACAATCTGAGATTGACTGATGCGGTTTAGAGCCGAGTCCTCAGCCTATAAAGCCCTCGTGGACAACGTCAGGAGCCAGCAAAAACAGAAGGTCGTTCGATCTGTTACACAATTACAACTTAATGAATTATGAATTAGCTTTTTATAATTACGTGTATGTTCTCTCTACCACTTCGGATTCGTCTGCATACATATATGTAGTCACAAAAGTAAGATTGTGTACACAACCAACAATTTTCAAAGCGCAGCCATGTACTACACGGTTTCTCAACTTGAGATTCTCTTATTATTATTATGGGTGAAATTAAGTAGCATGTAAAGAGTACCTGAGATACTAGCACACACATACAGAGAGATATGAGATTATTATTGTATCTCTCTCTATGACTCCCTATGAAATGTCTCTCTCTCTCTCTATGTAACACAGTGCATCATTATATTATTCCATAGAACTTAGAACATAATGTGTTACGTGTGTGGGTGTAACGAAGGTAGTGTGGTAGTTGGATAATAGTGTAGTGGGACAGTATGTCTCGTCCTGTGGCTAAATGCAACTGCATCTCTTGAAAAGATCCCAGATCCATCCAACCCAACAACAATACACACAAGTCAAATACTTCTTAATAACCATCAACATATGTAATAATATGAGATATGAGATAACTTGAGTTAAAGTTAAAACTCAAACACAACTCGTACTCTGAGAAATAGCCATAGTCCATAGTGCCATATGATGGGAGTAATAACGGAGTACCTCTCACTCTTTCATTCATTCACGACAATCCTTATGTGTTTCATGTGTACAGTGTGTTCTGTGTATGGACTATGACTATACTGTCAGTATTTTAGTAACGGACCGAGTGCAAGCCAAGGTAGTACTATTAGGTACTGCATAACAAACACAAGACAACATACCATTATGTTACATTCCAAATAATTCCTCGTGTGCCATATTATATTCACTAGTATTAGTACTACATAGTGCTTCGACTTCTTCTTCTGAATGAGAATGATAACTTAACGTCCAATTATAGCCTGGCATGATTCTTCTCTTCGTGTAGTGGACGTTCCCAGTTACTTTTTGTCTTTGATTTCAAATCTCTCTCATTGAAAACGAATAGCTTCTAGGTATTTCTTCTTCTTCTTTCTGAAGCTCTTAGAAGGATCTAGTGGATGGTCCTTTCCATAAATGACATACCTATACATTTATTCATGTAGGTAGTGTGGGTCTAAAGTCTAATATTGTTGTATTATGTAGGTACCTAACTACATAACATATTCCCACCTATAAGGTACTTAGTTCGCACTTAAATTACTACACATTATGTTACTACATACCAAATAGAATTATTCTGTATGTAGCTTCAGATAAGATTAGTGGAGAAAGATGGTTGGACTAATGATGAGAAGAGTTAAAGGATGATAAGCGCGTTTCTAGTGCTCTTTCTATGCCTTTAGGAAGATATGGGAGCTATAGGTTAGGTGTAATAACTTCACTTTTACTATTAGTAGAGACAATACGCACGTAGGTAGTTACTTGTACATGTACACTGACGTTTTTGCTGATATATGTTACTATGTACATTTTAAAACTTATAATACCATTAGTAGTTGCATACGTGCATGTCATTTCATCGCATTAATTTCTATGTTCGTAAGTACGTGGATCGCTTTGTGTCGTGTCTAGAGGCTTTGAAGGATAATGGTATGTATTGATGTCTTGATGATGCACATAACATACTAAGCTACTAAGCTGGTAATAATAATGCAATAATCTTCAGATTTGTCCAAGTTCTCACCAATGAAAGTCAGACTCAAAAGAACATGGTTACAGTTGATTCACTTATATGTATATTCCCTTATTATAGTATGTATGTAGTCAAATTATGTATGGACAGAACATAGGATGCATGGATGCATCCTATATTATAGTGTACACAAATAATACATACCTATGCCTACCTTAGGTAGGTGCCTAATTACATTACAAAGGAATAGAAAATAATTTTGAATGTGTAGTAAGGGTCTAATTGTGCATATAAAATGACCACTTAATTGTTCGTCCTTTGAATTCAAATGACGAAAATTCAAATTCAATCTTTGTCGGTGTCTTTTTCACTCTTAATGACCAATGTTAGCTGCATAATGCAATACTGCATCATATTCATATTAATATAAGTGTGGTCAGAATTCTAAATCCTGTTCAAGTACATATTTTGGAGTACATAGTACATGCCTTGGTCAGGTTGCAAATTATAATAGGATTTCGATTTCTAATATGCAATAAATAACGAGAATCTTTTTAATGTGTACACTAAAATTGTAATTTAAAAAATAATCTTTGACATTCATTAATTTAAAATTTGCACAGGCATTCATGACTATTATCTGTAATGGTAGTAAAAATAATTTTAACTAAATTGCAAAATTTACAAATCGCCATTTTACTAATAGCTCTCAACGATTGAGAGTGGGTGAGGACCAAGTGAGGACATACTAACTCTGTGAGATTTTTCATTTGCATACATGTAATTAAATGGAGCAAAACAGTTAATTTCAACCCTGACTGATAAGCTATTACCCTGAACCATCCTACCTACTGCAATAGAGTACATACATTTTTGTACATGATAAGGTAAGTACAAGTAGTAGGTATTTAATCTCTTACATCTTACCCCACAATATCACGATGAAGAAAATCAAAGGAATCATTAAATACAGAAAAAAGACTCCATACTGTATAAAGTAGACTTATTCATTTTCAGCGAAGTGTTTAGTCATTTGCTGTTTATGATGAATCTTCAAGAGTGATAAATTGTTTGAGATATTTCTATTTTCTATATACCTAGTCGAAATAGGGCAAGCTGAGATATAGCTATAAAGTATCGCTAAATACGTACTACTCATATTATGTACCTACTAGTTCCTCAACGCGTGTTTGTGTGTACGAGGTGTGTAAAATTTGCGTTGCGTATTTGTTCACGACCATTAAATTACTCACATTTGGCAGATATGTGGCATGCAGTATGCTAATAGTAAGTAATCATCACACACTTGATTCGACTTGATAATAACAATCATCACGAGATGACTTTATTCGATGCTCACAATACATATGTAATGAATTAGTACTAACCAAATTATTTTGTTTTATGCCTGTGGTGCTTTAAGGGAATGCAAATCGCAATTTAATATCACATAACAGAATGAAGGTGAAAGGAAATAGGACAAGTGCGACTTAGCCTCATAAAAGTTAATGTTTGTCTCAAAATTATTTTTTTCATTAAGTTTTTACACACGCTACAAATGACGAGTTACCAGCTCCCGTATGAGTTGTGTGTGAATCATTCATTCTGTTCATTTTCTGGTCATTTTAAGTGACAATGAATGAGCAGTCAAAATTTAAATGTGAATAAATCACGATCAAGGGATTATAACCTTTATATTGAAATACTAAACTTAATTCTAACAAACCTCAATTCAATTCGTGAATCTCAATTATTGCTGCTTTAAATAATCAGTTACTAGATGGATACTCCCGAGGCTGCCGCTATACTCAATAAATCGATTAACTATTCATATTCGACCATCTTTAGACGTTAAACCAAAAAACAAAGCAGCAAAGATGTTTTATTCAAATTAGGTCATAAATAAATATAAATTTTAAATAAATAATCGATATTCAAAACTTAAGCGAAATTTTTTGAAAAAGAGATATCAAGTTTTCAATGTATCTACTAATCTTTTTGCCGGGTATTAAATACACCTTGCAATAAACTGTGTAAAACAGATGTAAGCAAGTAGCGTCAGTTGTTGGGGTGTCTTGAGACATTTTTTGGGTGTCTTATGAGATTTTTTTGCGTATTTTGGAACAATTTTTAGGGTATCTTGGGCCACCTCTTAGGGTAATCATTGTTAAGATACGCATAATTGAATCCCTCCCCACAACAACCCCCACAACACTTCCCTCCCCATCAACACCTCCTGCTATAGGCATATAGTGTTAATGATTTCAAAAATTTAACTTGTAGAAAATTTAAATTAGAAAAAATAATCTAGGCAATTTCAATTTAGTGTACATTTCTAGGTTAAGTTGAGCCAAATCAAAACATTCTATTTCTCGAATTACCTTATTAAGTATCGGAGACTTCCGATACTTTATGTCATTCAATTTCCTGTCTGTCTGTCTGTCTGTCCGTCTGTTGCG
>JAQFYB010000889.1:0-41388 GCA_034694085.1 Pogonognathellus longicornis
ATTGTAATTTGACGATCCTAATGTAATTTGTAATGTAATTTGTAATTTGAATATCAAGTAATTTACCCAACCCTGGTTATTGTGACCTCGTAAGATCCAAAAGATTTCTAAAAACCATTAATTAATAGAAAATATTTATTTAGCACTAATGTGAATTTATAACTTATGGAAGGTAGCTGACCATATATGAGCCAGAGCCAGCCGAGACAAAACAACAAATTGAGACCCCTCAGCAACCCAATTATGTCCTAATGATATTAGCCCCATGCCCCTGCAAGTCCCCCAAAGAAATGAGCAATTGTCATTATTTTGATAAAGTTTTTTGCAAATGGTTCCCCCTTCCACTAGGTATTTCTCCACGCCGATTTTTCTACAGCTAGGGGCATGCCATGGGGTCATGCTGTATTCTTGGGTCTTAGGCGAAAGTCTTGGAAGTCCCCCAAATAAATTCAAAATTCCCAAGTCATAGCATACCGAGTCATGTTTTTTGCAAATTAAGGGTGTCAAAAAAGCCGGTTTGTGGTAACGTGGGTTTTCCATGGTCCCTAACATATATAACCCCTGCAAAATAAATACATTATACTAAAAAAGCATACGTGTAATAGTACACAGGTTTAGGCAATAAAAAAAATTAGTAATTAATTAATGAACAATGCAAAGATCAAGCTGGTACCCTCTAGGTGAAAATTGCAGATACGTAGTGCCAGATTTATCGGAAAATCGGAAGGTAGAATAAGCTTTTGCCAGCGTGTCTTAATTCTATTTTTTTCTAAGTTAATACACATTATTATTTTCGCATAACATGTAATAATTCATAATCCAAATAAATTCAATTGGACCAATAAAATCCCAATTTTATACATCCGTCATGATATTATTTCGCCCTAATCTACAACAATTATTTACTTTTAGTTTATTACTTACAGAATTAACCTACTTTTTCAGAGTTATTGCTGAGGAATATTAATGGGTACTAATAAATAAAAAGTGCTGAGGAATAAATTGCACAAATAAATGATGTTTCAAAACTTGACAAACGAATTTGAAACGTACATTGAAATGTGTGCATAGTACTGCCCAGGTTGAAATGTTGAACACCAAGTTTTATTACATCAGGATTTGAGTAGTAAAATTATCGTTAATTTGAAATCAGCTTTTCAAATCTGCACAAGCGGTTTAGTTTAATAGGTAGTGGAACTATACATCCACAAAATAGCTTATAAAATTACACTATAATTTGTGTTCAAATCAAAAGGATGAACCGCTTCATCTGTGATTACCAAAAATGTTTGCAATGAATGCCTATTAAATTATATTGCTTGGGTTTTTCTGATAAGAAATGACGAAGGAAGTAGTTAAAAACTATATTCTCAATATACAAAGTTGTTATCTCTATGAGTAATTGTCGCAATACGAATACGATCGAGAATTTTTGCTGATCAGGTTTGATTTCGAAATATTGAAAGAACTATCCGAATTAATTTAATGCTTATTGATTGCAATATTTAATAAATTGAAAAGGAAAAGCGAAGTCTGTTTCCTGTAAATATGTCGATAATAATTAAATTCCTCTGCTCGGAAATTAAAATATTATTTCAAATTATAGGATCGGGACAGGACAGGGTGGAGATCAAAAAATTTAAAGATTAAACATAGAATGGACAAAAGTTGCATACAATAAAGTAACGTAAATATTACAATTCATAAAATAGTAAAAAACGTGAAGCTATTAAATAATGGAATTGGTCTAAAATTATAACATGCATGTATGCATTTTGCCGTGCGTAGCGCGGGCGGGCGGCGATGCAATAGTTGTAAAGTGATGTTATAAAACATCAGTGTTTTGTGGTACGCATCCAGTTGCTGAAATTTCATAGTTGCTAACTTATTTCACATTTGTGGAGATATAAAAATATATGTGATCGAAAATATTTTACAGTTTATTGAAAATGGAGCGGAAATATATTATACTATGTATTACAGCTATATATACATTGTGTCTTCTGGGAATCTATGAATTCCATATTCAAATACCATTTATCATATTTTGCAAAACCAGTTCCCTTGAAAATAATTCGATTGATTCTTTCATGAAGATCTACACTGAAATTCAATCTAATTTTAGCCTTTCAGAAACAATTTTGCTGCCCTCAGAAAATCTTTGGAGGCCTACCAATACGAGTAACCCTACACAAAGTGATAGATTGATAGACCAATACGCATGGATTAAATATTTGTCAAACCATCTTGAGCATACCAAACAATTTACGGTAACACTTTCAAATATTACAAATCCAGTAGAGTAGGTCTAAGAATCTAATATTGGTAGTAAAAATGCAAAAAACGCAATTTTTTTCGCGCTACGCGTGATTTTTTTGCAATTTCCATTTATTTTGGCCTTTTAAGCAAATTTGAGCCAGATTTGCTAAATTGTTTCGTGCTACGCGTGAATTTGATGCTTTTTATACTAAATTTGACCCCTTTGCTCAATATCTTGACAAATATAGCCAAAGTTTGCTCAAGCCCCTCCCAAATGTATGACCTGGATTCGCCCCTGATCGCAACAAAACTATTTCAACATTCCTTACTGGTGGTTCATAATGCAATTTTAGAATAAGCATCTTGTACCCCAAAAATGATATTAATTGAATGAACATTTTATGAGTCTAGACAAAGAGCATTATTCTCTTCGACACTGGAGTGATGTCTTCAACTGACCATATTCAATGTCCTGGCTATGAATTAAAATTGTGTACTGTGACAAAATCTGAAGACCTGAAGAATCCTTATGAACTTGTTGGGAATTTTGATGCTGCTGTCTTCGCTTTCGTGCATAGACCTAATAATAATATTACGAATTTGGTCCTTCCAAAACATGTGAAGCAAGTTATTCACACAGAGGAAAATGCGTACCGAGCAAACGTTGATTTTGGCTTAAACAATGCCATATCTGCAACCTATTTTTCCGGATCGGACATTGTAATTCCATACGGAAAGTGGATACCATATGATGAATCTATTAAAACTTCAACGCTTTGGAGGAAAAGTAAGAAAAAATACAGAGCAAGCTGATCTGTCTCATCACTTTGATCGATCACTAAACAATGAGAATTACTTCGACCATGTTTGAAATGCTCAAATATTCTCTGAAATTAACTCTAAAGATCGTTTGTTCAAAATTTCGAATTTTAAGTGGGCGAAAAAATAAAGAGAACAAAATTAAAATCAAATTTCATAATTTAAAAAAATGCCTGCTATACTATTTTTTTTAAATTAGCTTAAATTTTTTAAAGATGGTTGTCTCAAAATATTTAATTTCGAATTGTAAGTATTTTTAAAACGTGCTCAAAAGTTTGGTATTTTTCCGCCTTCAAAAACATTTTGTATCAATAGTCATTCATGAGTCATTCATGAGCATAGGAAGGATCAGGCGCGTGCCCAGGAGGGGTGAACGTACACCCCCAGAAAGCTCTTGTTATCTCAAAAAAACTTACTTTGCAATTCATTTTTTCATTTTAGGAAACAATCCACCTCATAATACAAGGAACTTTGCGAATGGTAAAGTAGGAGGGGCGGTTCTTTTTGTTTCTAATTGTTGGCAAGTGAAAAATAATCGAATGGGGTTTGTGAAAGTTTTACAAAAGTATATGAAAGTGGATGTTTATGGCAAATGTGGAACACTTCAAATGAACTGCACCAAAATAGACATTAAGGGCAGTACTTGTATGGACCAAATCATTAAACGTTATAAATATTACTTAGCGTTTGAAAATTCAAATTGCCGTGATTACATAACAGAGAAACTTTACAAAAATGCCATAAGGTGAGACAAAATTAACTCTTACTAAAATCCTAAGGGAGCAAAAAAATTGAATATTGAATTCCTATTCTACAGAAATGATGTTGTTCCTGTTGTACTTGGAGCCCACCCAGATGACTACAGAAGAGAACTTCCACCACATTCGTATATTCATGTTGAAGATTTCGATTCTCCAAAACATCTCGCCGAATATTTGAATTTTTTGAACACAAACGATGCTCTTTATAATAAATATTTTCAATGGAAAGGCACAGGAGAATTTCATCCAGCTCGAAATTTTTATTTATGTAGAATATGTGGAATGCTTTTTTATTCTGATTATGTCAGCCACCCGGTTTGGAATAAAGCTCACTCCACGTGGAAAGATAACAGTAAATGCTTAGCTCAAAATCAATGGTATTGGAATAATAAAACTCTTTAATACCCGGACTTATTTGTAGGTATTGATATTTATGATGACAATAAAAACAATTCATTCATTCAATGGAAATTAAACATGCACAGTGCACAACCGATTTATGATTTTAAAAACGGAATAAAACAAACTTTAACAAATCATACCACGAATAAAACAGTTTAGTTAAAAAATTATATTTCAAATTGTATTGTATGAGTAAATGCTCTAGCAAAGACTGAAAGTATGCAAAATGCTTTAATATTATTATGCACCTATTTGTAGCACGTCTTCCTGGCTTAATGTAGCATCTTCAACTTCTATAAAAAATATATTATTGGTAATTCTATAGTAGATAAAAAAATAATGTATGTAATAAAGGCTTGTGGTAGAATAGGCATACCTACTACCTACCTAATACCACACCAGGTGTGACATTATTAATCGCACCAACTCTTGCATCCACATCCTCCGAGCTATTTCCGAATGGCAGAGACAGGGCGATGGGTATTGCGGGGATTGCAAATGGGAGAAGTGCGAATAAAAAAGGAATCGGGAAAATCAATGGTCCAATTACACCTGTCAGTCCGTCAATAGTGTCGTCCTTTTCTACGATTTTTTCTTCATTCTTGTAATGTCGTCTATTTCCAATTCCATCTTCATTGTTGCTACTCTGAGAATGAGAACTCATTTTGCGTTTTGCAGCATTGGAATGAACCTAAATATTAATTTTGAAAACATACATCATAGTTTGATAAATGATACGAACAGTTATTATGATGTGAAATAATTACTTGGTCATAAAATATTAATTTAATTTATTAGTTTCTTCTCACGTCAGTCCTCGTAAACGGATGCCAATATCGGGCAGGTAATTGAGGCAATGGTGTCGTCCTTACATGTTGCTCCATTTGAGTAAATCGGTTAATGAATGGCTGGTTCTGGTTACGGTGGAAAGAGTTTTGAAACCTATCAGAAACTTTGTTACTAAAACGATTGTGCACATTCCGTTTTCTGGGCTCTGCATTGCTTATTACGTGAAGAAAAATAGTAGCAAAGATTGCAGCTTTTTTGAAATAAACAAAAAAAGTGGACATAATGTATTACTATTGGTTGAAACTTATTGCAAATTCAAATGCACACTTGACACTAGACCCCTGAATGAGTGATGCTCTACTCAACCCTTTCTTCAGACTGCAACAAACAAGAATTTGAAAGATAGATAAGGCTGTGTTAATTGCAGTACACGTACGATTTAACGGATATTCTCAAGTTGTAAATACTTGAATGTAAATGTAACAGCGAATATTAGAAATATATGTAGGTAGATATTATTAGTCTCATCTCCTGTCTATGTCTTCTTCGACAGCATAACATTAAGAATTGCATTTCGATATAGGTACCCAGTAGTAGTAGTATAGTAGTATAAGAATCTTTTTAATTATTTTCACTGCATTGACAGCAATAGTTTTGCACTATTCTACAATCCATTTCTTCTATGCTACGAAACGGATGAGTCTTTGGCACATAATATTTATTAGTTTACGTGTACAGTTAGTGTGGTGAACAATAGCCATTCATTGCCCATAGTGTGCAGTACATACAATGCTATTATAAGCAAAGTAAGATAAAAAATGGGCACAGCGCAAATGACAATACTAATAAGATGAATAAGGAAGATGTAATAAAGAAGAGCAATAAATATAAGAATAGACTGTTATCTTCCCATTTCCTAACGGAATCTTCAAGTTTAAATGGATACGTAGATGTAGATTGTACTAGATATTGAGTTCTAAGGTTTGATCATCGGACTACACTGCAATTTTGCTTTTATAATCTTACAGCTATATTATTATACTTAACATATTATGTACATGCATCAAGAAAGTCTCCTGGCAATCGTCAGAATTCAAAATAAAATTGTAAATTATTCAAATCAACCATATTAGTTATGAACAGAGAGCGGATAAGCATGCACACAAAATACAATAATATATACGCCACTGATCCGCGGGCTTAAGGGTAATAGCCCCATCTCCAGAAGCGCAAAAAAGATTATTTTATCATAAAAATGCAAAATTGGCAAAAATTTTGCGGTCCTTGCGAATTTTATGATTTAGATTCATGGCACAAATTCGTTCAATTTCTTGATTTTGCCCTCGCCAAGATCGATTTCTGGATACAACCTTGCACTGAACTTACTACCAAATTAAAGTAAATAAGCAATTAATGCATTTTATCACATTAAATGACCAGAAAATGATAAAGGCGACAATTTTTAATTTTTAATGCCATTAAATAGTTTTGTTGTAATTTATGTTTGGTTTCGGTTCGGTTATATCGACACAAATAAATTTAATGCATTTTAGAAAGATTTTGGACAAAATTTTCTTCAGTCAGTTTTACCAAAGCAAAGTACTGCTCAGACCCTCCCTCAAATGTTTGACCTGGTTACGCACCTGCATAATATATTTATTACTTACATCTTGAATTTGAAAATATATTTTCAGACACGTAGCCAGAGTTATGATTTGGGGGAGTGTACGTCAAAGTTCTATAGAGAGAGCTGGGGTCGAAATTTCAACATGTGGTATAAGTGATTGCATGTGTAAAAATGGAGTCAATTTATGTGAAATCTGGATTGATTGGATAAAATTCGCTCGATTTCTGGTTTTGTAACCACATTAACTTTTTTGGGGGTTCACGTGCACCCAATGCATCACCCCAATCACCCGTCTTAGTTATAATATTATAATGTGATGGTGAAGGGGAAGGGGCCAAGTGAACTTAGTGAACATTTAACACTTATTCCGAGGATAATAGTATTTTATTCATTTCAACACGTTCAGCCTGCACTCAGCTCACGAAGTTTATTATTATAGCAAATTGCAATGGTGAATGGCGTAGACTGACAACTGTGCTTGTCAAGTTAGAAGGTCACCCTGTTGACATTATTAACTTCTTTTGTTATGTAAGCTTTTATGCAAACACTTGTTTGTTGCTTATCCATCGAAAAATAAACCTTTGCAAAAGCAGATAGCAAATGTATTGCAGTAAGTATCTCAAAAACCATACGCCTCCTCCCAAAAGACAACAATTGTTAGTAATACAATAGCCGTTGTATTATTAACAATGGGGCATTGTATTTATTAACAATGGGGCATTGTATTTATTAACAATGGGGCATTGTATTTATTAACAATGGGGTTATTGTATTTTGGGAGGAGGCCTATGGTTTTTGAGATCATAATTACATGCATTTAACATTACATATATTTAAAATAACTTTTCCATCTCCAACTGTGACAATCCGACTGTCTCATCTCAACTCTAACAAGCCATACAGGGGCGCATCCAGGTCACATAATATTACCCAAAAATATGGGGGCTTAAGCCCCTAAGCTCCCTTTATAATATATATAAATGCCAGGAGTTGATGGATTGTTGCTATTTTTAAACATAACTCTCATTAACCGTCATTTATAGTTTTATCTTAACTCTCATGTACAAATTATCTTTTTTATTCTTGAGTTGTAGCGCATCTTGACAGACGGACAGGCAGATTACAAATTCGCATACACACGTATCTGTGATTGCGATATATTAATTAATTATATATTAATATTATATAACATTATATAATACATAGTATTATTATGTTGACAATATAAGACACTTTTTCTGCATAACATAATTTGCAAACTGATTGAGTGACTCATCAACTCTTGACTATTAAGCAGCATTTGCATGAGTGTCAACATTAAAAGATTTTTAAAGCTAAATTCATTTATTCTGTACACACATTAAAACTAAATATTTTAATTTGGAAATGGGTTTTACACTTAATAAATAAAAAAATAAAATACACCGAGAAAAGATGTATTACAAATGCAATTATTCATCTAACCAATACAAAACAAACTACAACTACAAAGGACTCAACCTTATTAAACTGTTGCGTTCAATGTTGACACAAATGGAAATTAATGCCATAAATCAAAATAAATGTACCTACAAATGCTAAATAATGGTAATATTTTATATTAGATGGTAAATAAAATATAAATAATTCTATTTCTAAATAGGAAATAGCCATCTCCATTATAAAACATGTCCCAATTTTTTTTATTAAATGATAAAGTTAGAATTTATTCAAGTATGTATTTGGAAATTACAACACTCTCACCACTTGATAGTATTTTTCATGCTCTCGTGTCTCGTCTCCACATTTATATGCAAATGATGAATGACAAGTCATGTAATCCAATTGCTAATAATATTACATAGTCACGGATGTAGGTGTCTAAAAAATAACCTTTATGTAAAACACTTGTTTACCACTTTTGTTACAAGGTCAGTTAATCAAGTTTTTTAAGCGGATCCATCAGCGTCAAAATTGTAGATAAACATTTGGTTATAAAAGCAAAGTCTCTCATACAAATCCAATACTGTAATAATAAAAAGTTTCATTGTAATTAAAAAGTATTCTTCATTTGCTAAAATGAAGGTAAGAAACGATAAACAATAATACACAATAATATAAACTTTCAATTGAATTATAAAAATATTTAAGCAAATTGTGTATAATTTATAATTTTCAGACTATTTTGTGCATAGCATTTCTTTTCACTGCTGTCAGCGCACAAAGTGGACGTTCTACACGTTATTGGGATTGCTGCAAGGTAAAGTACAATAAATGAAAATATTATTTACTCAACATAATGTTATATTAATAATTAATTACCAATACTATTTTCGTTAAATGCAAAGTGGTATTAATTTTTTTCCCGCGTCTGTAAGTGCTCATTGCAAAATTATTGTAACTTTTTTTGAAAGAATTGCCCGACTGGCTTACCTCATATGAGGTACAAATGGTACAATTGAGTCAAAATAGCGCTTTGCAACAATGGAGGCAAGGCAATCATCAGGTCAAAAAAACCCACTTAAAATGCATCAAATTTGCGCGATTTTTCCACAAATCTTTTAACGTTTATGGCAAAGTAACATATTTTTTGCAAGTATAACCCAGGGGGGGGGGGGCTGGGTACACGCCCGCATGATCGGGAAAGATTGAATTTGAGGAAAGCCTGCTCATTTTTTTGAAATTTTTCTTGTCAAATCAGAAGTTGAAGTATATGCTAAGAATTATATCGTGATTTGAATATTAAGATTTTAGTAGATTAGATTACTTATATAGAACAATCAGTTTTATGTGTTCATTTTGAAGTAATCAATTACGTAATTGGTAGCAATTTATTATTTCCAATTTTTCAATTTGTATATAGCCATCTTGCGCATGGAACGGTAAGGCTCCTGTGACTACGCCGGTACTGACTTGCGCCGCCGATGGCTATGGCGTGGTTGACAAAGACTTGCAAAGTGGTTGTAATGGTGGACGTAAGTTTTAATTTTGACAAACAATTTTAATTTATACAAAAGTTACTGAGAATTACTTAACGTAATCAGATTAATTACTTTTTGCACGTTTCAATTTTCATTCAATTTCTTAAAGCGGCTTATACTTGCAATAATAATCAACCATGGGCTGTGAACAATGATTTGGCTTATGGCTATGCTGCCGCTCATATAAGTGGACAATCTGAGTGGGACTGGTGCTGCGCCTGCTACGAATTGACATTTACCTCCGGCCCTGTCAATGGAAAGCGAATGGTTGTCCAAGTCACAAACACTGGAGGAGATCTCGGGGTTAATTTACAATAATTAATCAATTCATTCATTCATTTTTGGGGACACATGAATTAATTTTTTTATTATTTGAATGCTTATTTTGTCTTTGATTTCCACCAAAATAGGAAAACCATTTCGATCTTCAAATTCCTGGTGGGGGTGTCGGTCTTTTTAACGGATGTAAACCTCAGTGGGGTGCTCCAGATCAAGGATGGGGTGGTAATTTCCTTTTCATTCTTCAATTTTTCAATTTGTGTTGTACATAATACTAAAAATACTATAATATTTTATTCAACTTGGATTTTTTACATTGTGTTGTTTTTCAATTGCAGACCGATATGGTGGTGTCCGAAGTGAGCAGGAATGTGACCAACTTCCGTCTCAAATCAGAGATGGGTAAGTATAATACATATTCAGCGTTATCAGCATAACAATAACAAATACCTATGGGTACTGCTTTTATTCTCCTGTAACCTTCATTTCTTTTAAAATGCAGATGCAAATGGAGATTTCAGTGGTTCCAAAATGCTGACAATCCAAATTTCAACTTCAGGAAAATTGATTGTCCTTCAGAAATCACATCAAAGACTGGCTGTATCCGAACACAATGATATCACTCATTTTAACACTTCTGTACCTTAGCTAGTCAAAATATTATTAAAGCTATTGATGCCGTAATATTTTTGATAAAATTCTAAAAATAATAAAGTGCTTCCGTAGTTCTGACGGATTATCAAATTATCACACACATACGTGCCTAAAAGGTTTGGCATCGAGTATGGGAATAATTTTCAAGGCATGTTATTTTAAAGATGATTGTGCATTGAAATATTATATATATTTGTACAAATCTTCATGTTCAATTACGAAAATCTACGGTTTTTAAAAAGTGTAATAAAGAAAAGAATAGTTGACTTCGATAAGAGTACATCTTTTCTTCGTAAAGAACTACTTCTTACCTAGAGAGGTATGTACTATCTGGGTTATGGAACACTAAAATAACAATTTCTTTACAATTATTACATTGTCTAAAGCAAGACTGTACTTAGGGGGAAAAGGGGGAAATTGCCCCGTCCGAAATCGAAAAAATAGGTTATTTAGTAATAAAAAATACAAACATTTGAAAAAAAAATCGCTCTACGCGCGAATTTAATGGATTTTAGATTAATTTCGGCTTAAAATAGCTCAACTTTGTCGCGCTACGCGCGATATCAGACACTATTGTGCGTCCCCTCCCGAAATTGAATCCTAAATACGGCCTTGGTCTAAAGTCTAGAAAGATGCAAAAGGGAAATAACGAACTTTGTAAATAACAAATGAAATAAATTTATGAATACATTCAGTCAACCCATTTATATTGGGTCTTATCATACACCATTCGAAAGATCAATAATTTCTCTATTTTAATTGAATTAATAATTAAGATTATAATCATACCAGTAGCCGTCATTAAAAAATCAATGTTGTTGTTTTTATTCGTGTAAAGGGCATTTATTAGAAGGTGGAGTGTCGACTGTCGTGTCGTGTTCATTGATTTGTGTTGTCTTTGTTTCAATTTCTGGGCAGTGCTAAAAACTGCGACGGCTGAATTTTATTAATTAATGGGGACATTCAAAAATGACTTGGACGAATGTCAACTTCTCTGTTATCGGTAAATAATAATAATAATAATTAACCTTTGACATTTCCATTTACTAACAGCTGATTTTATAAAAGCGCTCGATTTTTCTCTCTTTGTATTGCGTCAATTACAGTTAACGAATCGTAATGTAAATATTTAACATTTTCCATAAACTTTATTTACATTGCAAAAGTGTAGCACACAAACACAATAAATGATAAACATTGATGACAAATGTTTACATTTTTTATGTGACCGTGACTCATCCTATTTGCGCATTTTATTTGCTTTAAATAATGTTTTTATGTGCAAGTTCTACTTAATTTACATCGTGTTTTGTAATTTTCAGTTATATACACATTCAGAGGAGATAAATGTCTACCCGGCTACGGTGTCGACCTTGACCTCGGGGAAAATGTAAAAGTTTTTAAAGAATGCGGAGGTAAGGAAAATAAGCATAATAAAAAACATGATACATGACAAACTCAACTGTGGACACAGTATTATGAAATGTGTAACTGAGGGAGTGATTTGCAAATCTTTTGCCTTGTTTTATTGAATAGACTGGTATTACGGGAAAACGGGTAAAACATGGGGTATTTTCCCGAAATCTTATACAGCAATTCTGAAAGAAGACGACGACTCGACTATTTTTGAGTTGAAAACAGTCATACAAGAATGGATGTACAATTACAAGAAACTTTACACAAACAATAACAGCTACCAATTTGAAGTTATTGGACGTGCCATTAGAGAATTAATTGACGGACGGAAGCTTCTTATTAATGGGACATTGACGCAGGACCAATTCCGAGAGCTTGAAGCTAAACTTATTGACAAAGTTGATTGGGGAAACCGAAGACTTGGTTTAGATTTAGTTCCGCGGGGCGATGAAGGAGGAAGACTTACTGGGGGTGTTTCCCCTGTTGTGCTGTACAGCTCAGTAAGTAATAACTTCAATCTTTCAATAATTAATTGTCACTGTAAAAATGAATATCAAACTTATCGTTTTAAGGAAAATAATTCTAATAATTATTGTAGCATCTTAAATCTGTTGAAAACGGAGAAGCACTTCGGGGAACTATCCGAAAAAAGAAACAGCAGCAAAAGGCGCAGCTTTTACATATAAATGTTAAGGATATAAATGTGCAAGATGATTGTGAAGTTTTTCTTTCAATCTACGATCCAGCAGCTTGTCGTTTTGTTACGTAAGTAGAACTATTTTTTTAGAATAAAAACGAGGTATTTTAAAAATTTTACATTTGCAATCTAATAAATATATAGGGATCGTTGGAGGACAAGTCAGACAATTCTCGGTCAGTCAACATTTATTCAACCTGAGAAACAAATAATTTTCAAAGATTACAATTCGGAGCATTACCTCGTAATTACTATCAACCGAATCGGCCGAATGTTTGCTACAGACACAAATAAAAAATACAATCCGAATTACCGAAGGCCTTTAGCATGTGGCGTGTTGCATTTGGCGGACGTAGACGATTTAGAAAAAGATTTTCTCGTAAAAATGATGCAAGTTGATGAAAAAGACTTTTACCAAATTCATGAAATGGTCATTAGGAAAGTCAGCAAAGTCACTTCAGCCACTGGAGTCAGTGTCACCGTCTGTGCCAAAGTTGTCAGCGAATTTTCAGGGGTAAATGTCATTGGAGGAGTCGGAATGCAAATTTTTATGCCTGGAGTCGTCAGGTAATAATGTTGTTCTCAGCATTTTGTTCTAACATTTTGAAATGTGATTGATTTTAAGGAACAATTTTTTGTGCAGAAACGATTTGTATGTGACATTGATGTCAGCTGAATTGGAAAAAGGTGGAAAGCCAACAGGGAAAAATATTGAAGCCCAATTAATGATTTATGACCAATCCGGAGTTCAAATTAAAAATGTCATATGTGGGAGTGTCAGTAGTGACAGCGATCTCCAGGATGACTACAGAAGTCTCATTCTTTATCATCACAATTGTCCTAAATGGAACGACACACTAAGATTGTCGGTGCCTATTGAACTGTTCATCACTTGTCATCTAAGGATCCTCCTTTTCCATTGCTCCAGTTAATGAAAAAACATTGTAATATTTTTGGTTATTGGAAAGTGGAATATTGAACTTTTTTATTTTAAAATTATACAGCCAAAGAAAAAAACGAAAAAAAGCTTTTTGCCATGTCACATATGAAATTGATGGATGCTGAAGGGACGACAATAAAAGATGGTGTTCATGAACTCCCCGTGTACAAAGTAGAGGACAAAGGCAAAATAAATATGGACAATTTACAAAAGAGCCCAAAGGAACATTTGTTCATTGAAACATTTCTTGTCTCCACGAAACTGACTCAAAATGGTAAGGAAAATAAAATCCCACTCATTATCCTAGAACATTGAATTTTATCATTAATAGATTTTGTACACTAATTGTGTTATGTAGGAAATTATTTATTATTATTAAGTTTATTGTCTCTGAAATCGACTATCTCTATATGAAACGCAATGATTAAATCAATAATCTCGTATATTTTTATTCGCCAAAAATCCGTTCCAATTGGAGAGAAATGTTATAAAAAATAATAACATTGTTGATTGTGTTTCAGTTGATTTGGTGCAGCTGCTTAAATGGAAAACATCTGATAACCTTCGGCAGACATTGCAAAATATTCAAAAGCTGCCTGGGGAAGAGCTCGTGAAATTCCTCCAAGACGTTCTGGATGTCTTATTTGCCATGTTTTCAGGAGAGGACGGAAATCCTACTGAATATTCTGCAGACGTGTTTAGCGTTCTTGTCTACATTTTTACGACATTGGAAATAAGCAAATTTTCTCATTTCAAAAATGTTATTCACGCGTACATTCGTGAACATTTTGCAGCCGCCTTAGTTTACAAGTAATTTCTGCACTAGATATTTTTGTCATAACTTAGCATAGCTTTTATTATAAAAAAAATATAAAAAGAAAACATGAATTAATTTAATAACTGAATGGTTATTTTTTCAGAGGACTCATTTCTTCCGTGTGCCATTACAGTGACGTTCTTCCGAAAGCAACTGATCCAGAGATTCTAAAACAAATCCAAGCATGCTTCCAGTCAATCGAATTTATTTTCAAGTTTATTGTTCAGTCACAGATTTTATTCGCTCGAGCAACAGGAAATCAACTCGAGGATTCCTTCCGTCGTGATATTCAAACACTTTTTCGTTCTTTTCATTCTGTTCTTGCCAATGAAGATTTGACAGAACAACAAATAACTCTTTTACTCACAGTCGACAAAATGTACGAAGAACTTTTACGAGTTCTATCACCAAATGACGTCATCATCTTGGTGTATGAATTTTTCGCAGCTATTCAACTCAAGGACTCCGTGCATCCACTCTCGCCTCATAAACTTACGGCACTCCACAAACTCGTTAAATCTGATCTTTTTCATTCCGGTAATTTATTAGTTTAATTTTGCACATTCCAATCACTGTAATCTGTTCGCCAATTTATAAAAATTGTATGGTTAATGGAAGGTTAACGTTTTGTGCTAATAGTTTCATTGTGTTACATTAGGTTCACGTGGCACTCTTCTTCCTGAAGTCTGTCGTCATCTTCGTCACCATTTATCACATAGGGAGGAACTCAAGTTAACTACAGACGTTCTCGGTGACATTCTTGTCATTCTTCACAGCGCAGATGACTCTGGTCGTCATAATGACATTGAGACAGTTTGTACATCCACTCTAGAAATGCTTGTTCAGAGTGTTCTCGTCCTTGAGAGAACTTCACCAATTGTCGTATGTTGATTCGTAATTTTTTGTATTTTTAGTGCAATGCTTATTTGTTAATTTTTTGCCCTTAATTATCAAAAAATTGTAGCAGTTTTTTTTTGCTTTTGTAAGTACATATTCTGTTTATACTATTTGTAGGGCAACTTGGTGACATGTTTGATAAGTCTGCTTGACTTGATGGACGATAACCATTACAACCGACTTTGGGATGATTTCCGAGAGCGGAAGCCTTTGCGAGATCTTTTACTTCGTATTTTTCTTTTATTTCGAGATCTGATTAAACAAGATGTTTTTCCTAAAGACTGGTCATACATGAAGTTGCTGACGGACTCGATAATGTTAAGAGCCATGCAGCAGCTCATCATCCCAATGAGTCTCTACTTTCTCAACAAATGCTTTTTCGACCGGCAGCTTTGGACTGAATATTTCAACCTCACTGTTGCCTTTATAACGCAGCCGGGTCTTCAACTGGAAACTTTCCGCAAAAACAAAAAACTGGAGATTATTAGTCTGTACGGAGAAATGAGACTGACAATGGGAAAATTGATTGTCGATTTATGGACCAATTTAGGAGAAAATAAACTGGCCTTGTGTAGAGGAATGATCGGCGGCCTTATGGAAGTGGCTCTTATTCCACAAGAATCTCTCAGAGCCGATACAATTCCTATCTTTTATGACATGATGTATTGTCAATGGGTGGTCCATGGTATGCATTTTCTTGATTGTGAAGTTGCTACCTATTACAAAATTTTGAAGGGATTGAAATATGTATGAAATTATTTATCTGTGGTGTTTGGTAGGATCTTTTACTGACCTTGAATCTCACATGATTGATAACCTGGATCTTCTCGTCAGTGAAAATAAAGGAGACAGTGAATTCAAACGCCTTTTTCAGTCAATGTAATTTTTGCCTTATTTAAAAAAATTATTGGTTTGCAGTTAATTAATGTGCGATTTTTATTGTAGACTAAAGAAAATGGTGGAATCGTGTAACGATGAAAATTGGAAGAATTCTGCATTAAAATGGATTGATAATGTGACGAAATTGCTTGAACGTCTTTTGGACTACCGTTGCGTCAATGTTGGTGATGAAAATCGGGACAAACGCATGGCTTGTATTGTAAACCTTTTGCATTTCTACGAAGACACACATCAAACCATCTACGAAAGGTACGAAACTTTATTTATTGGTCATTTCTGAAAATTAACATTATTTTTCAAATTAATATTTGTCATAATCATTTTGTTCAGGTATATTGAGAAGCTTCATGATCTTCACGTGTCGGCTGAAAATTACACAGAGGCTGGATACACTCTCCTCCTTCATAAAGACATAGACAATTACGTCAAAGTAATTGGATATTTTGACAAGGGAAAACTATGGGAAAAAGGCATTCCACTTTGTAAAGAATTGACAGAGTTGTATGAAAACACAACTTATGAGTATATGAAACTCAGCGATATGTTAAAAACAGAAGCAAGATTTTTTGAATTTATAATGAATGAGCTACGACCAGAACCGGAATATTTCCGTGTTTACTTTTTCGGGGAATTGTTTCCATCATTTGTTAAGGTAATATTTTTTATAAAAAAATTTAACACCAATTACAATACTAATTACAAAACTATTTTCGTAGCTCAGTTTTTAAAATAGTGAAGAATTATGTTTTTATGTATTTCAGAATAAAGAGTTTGTCTATCGAGGTCAGGAGTATGAACGTTTAGCGAATTTCATGCAGAGACTAATGGCAGAATGGCCCAATGCAAAACTTTTTACTCATAACAATCCTCCAGATTCTAATCTCATTTCAGCTCAAATGCAATGTAATTATTCATATCAAACCTTTTTAAAGTTGGATTGGTTCATTTTTAAATAATAAGAAATATTATGTTATTTATTGTTTTTATAAAGATATTCAAGTCTCCAGTGTACGACCAATCCAGGACAAAGAATTGTCTGAAAAAATGCCAGAGAAAATTAAGGCATTCTACTATGTAAATGACGTCGACACTTTTATCTTTGACAGAAGAATCAACAAACTCGATAGCGAAAACGAGTTCAAGGTGAAATTTTCTAAACGATTAAATTAAAATTGTATTAGTACAATGTTCATTTTGAAAATATTGTTGTGCTATTCCAGAACATGTGGGTTGAGCGAACCAAATTGAAGATTTCATCTCGGCTGCCTGGTATCCTCCGATTTTTCCAAGTTGTTAAAAAAGACGTTAAGATCTTGACACCGGTTGAATACGCGTGTGAAAAAATGGCAGATGTTAATCGCAAACTCAAAGATGAAATTAATTCGTATTTAAATGACTGTGGAAAAAATGTCAATCCTTTATCAATGAAGTTACAGGTACTATTTAAATTCGAATTAAATCGGCCATGTAAAATGTTTTGAATTGCTGCTCAAGGGTGGAAACACCCGCTGCTGCGAGCGAGGTCTGGACTTCGTGTCCTGAGCTGGCAGTTTGATTGGGGTTTGATTAGCCTTTGTCCCCATGCAAAAATTAAATAAGAGAAAAATAAGTCTAGTCAATCCTCAAAAAGTAGTCTCCCCAGAAAGAGATGAATCGTGTGCCTACCACTTAGGGTCAGCTTCCCTAACGTGGAAATGGCCTTGTATCGTGGCGGATAACAAATAAATAAAAACTTTGAACAACGCTTGTTTTTATAAACCAGGGAATGTTGGATGCAAGTGTGATGGGTGGAATTCCAAAATACAAGGATGCATTTTTCAATCCTGAATTTCTTCAAGAATCTCCAGATGCAGGAATTTTTGTAGGCCGTTTATATCAATTGATATTAGAACAGGTACTGTATGCGTCACTTTAATAATATTATAAAAACAATTTTTAACTCAAAACAAAATGTAGAAGCTTTAAAGAAATTACAATTTTGTTTGCTTTTTAGCTAAACATCTTGGAGCAAGGTTTAACAATCCACGGGCGACTTGTTCCAGCCGGGGTACAGCCTTTGCACAAAAGGCTCGTAGAGTGTTTTCAGCTCATGAAAAACACTTTCGATTCGGAATTCGGGTCGTTTTCAGTCAAAAGAGACAGTGTTGGCAGAGAATCATTCCGGAAAGCTAATTCTATTGTTTTGTAAGACAATTTAAAATTAAAATAATCAGTACCTATAAAAGTAACAATACACAAACACGACATTTTGTTTAGCTTGTATTATTCTATCACTTTTGATGATTAGCACACCACTTCCGCCACTTCCAAAGGAAACGGAAATTTCTGACGACGAAGAAGTGTACAGCAAACCGGTGGACTCTTCCGCTCCACCACCGATTCCAGACCGATCTGCCAAAAAGGTTATTATTCCGAGTGAAGGGGAATACGTGGTTCCCCCGTCAAGGGAGAAAATTGTTACTCCACCTCTCCTACCCAAACGACCACCTCCAGTGCCACCAAAGCCAAAGGAAAAAGACAGCCACAAGGAATTTTACGTTTTGCCTAAAAATGGCTAAACTCTTAAACTAGTTGTAGTTTTAAGTCCTCTCCCAAATTGTATGTCTGTGTACAATTTGTACCTTTTGTAATTTTAAAATACGTAAATAAAACTAGTCATGTAAACACGCTCGGATTTCAACCAAAACCAAAAATTGTAACCTCTTTATTTATTTATTAATTTAGTGACATCATTCCAATCAAATTATTATAGCTGTAGCCGGTTTTTGGTTAACTGACTATGAATGAACACTTCATTCAACACTGATTAATTTTATAATGAGAATACTTGGAGTTACATCAACACTAGTTTACGATCGTTCTTGTACAATTAATTAACTTATAGATTACAAGAAGACACTTTGCTCACAAAAATAACAGCGTTGATTCGGAGTCTAAGAAATGAACTTTACAATTATAATATATTTGAAAAGAAAACTATTTGATTTCACTTGTACGAAAAGACGACAGAGTACAGTTTGCCACCCAGTCTTTCGGCCAACCATTTATTTTTAATCACAGCAACTTTAACCACCTCACAGTTGAATTTCGCATTTAGATTTGTGTGAATAGATCGTCCCATTCCTTCTAAAATCACTAAATCTGTTTCTTTTTCGAATATTGCGTCAATGATATCCTGAGAAATGCGAGCCAAGTCCAGACAAGGCGAGCCTTGACCTGTTCCTAACAAAAGTAGGTTTCCCGATTCTAAATTGGCTTTCAGAATACTGCACATTGCTGCGAGACGTGATGTCAAAGGCAGCATTTCGTAAATTGTCATGTCATTCAAAGCTGGGGTTGAATTGGCGCAGAGAATCACCTTTTGAAAATATAATTTCCTTCAGCATCATCATCAATACAGAAAATTTAAAAAACAATTTTTGAAAAAACGTACTTTTGTGCCCCGTTTTAGAAACTCCCTGCAGAGTGGAATAATTCCAAGAACAAAATCGAATCCAGAATTGTCAACAAAAATTGCGACACATTTGTGAGGTTTTCCTGTTGCAATTCTCTGCAGCCACTTTTCAAGGTCATCTACGAGCCACGGTCTTTTTTGCAGTTGGTTTCGTGCTTCTTCAAATCCAAATACTTCCGGTCCTTCCAATTTTGAGGCGACCTCCTAAAAAATTATATAAATGAATTAATTTATTTTTTTATAATCTTGAATACGTATTATTTTGAATGTTCAAATTATTTTACCTTTGCTCCCCAGTCAAAGACATTTCCAGCCATGACTCCTTCGAAAATGTCTATGAATCTTTGTTGCTCGTCAGAAATGGCATCAATTGCTTTTATTCTGTCTTCAAAGCACCCTTCAGCCACATTATTCTCCATCATTTTCTGTTCCAAGTATGGATCAGGGAAATCAAACTCTCTCAGGCACTGCTCAATCGTGTCTAACAGACTTCGTACTGTGAGTGTTCCATATGCACAAGGATGATCTTTTAATAAGTGAAATCTAGACATCAGCTTTTGTCGACAACGAAGAGCTCTTTCCGTTGAAGTTGCAGACAGGGGCTGAGACTCCATCGCTTTCGATGTAATCCTCTCTAATGAAGCTGACAAGGATTAATTAAAATTTAAAATCCTTCCTAATTTTGTACAAAAATTAGCATTGGAAATGAAAGATTAATTCGCTTTCTAATATCAGCTAACACAAAAGGCTGTTTACATTCAAAGCAGTTGACCCAATATTCCTTTGCAGCTTCATCTTTTGTGAGGTCTACTGCGTCAGGGAAATATTCTTCTTCATTGGACAAAAGAGGAAAGAAACCCATTGGACGCTCCGCTCGGTCAATTTCCAGTTGCTCTACGGTCATATTCTCACATTCTAAAGTTAACAAAAGACAGAACAACTTTAGTATTAATTTAATAGTTATTATAACTTTACGGTAAATTAATACTTGTGTCTGAGCGAAAATCAGTCAGAAAATCCAAAACAATTTGCTTGGAAGCCATATTTTATTATTCTTCTACTCCAAGTTTTCAACTGCACACAAAGCAATGATTTGAACAGGAAGGAGTTTTACAATAATAACAGAATCGAAATACAAAAGTTCAGAAGAGAGGTAAGTCGTTGCCAGTAGAAATTAAGGAGAATGAATGAGACATTTGTTTTCATCATCGTAGTAATAACCAGTGCAGTGATTATGAATAGAGAATGAAACCATCATCCATTCATGAAAAATGAACCACATCGCATTTCACACAAGGAAATAACACAAGTCAATATTTCTTATTGTTGTCTGTTGCATTTCCTCGTGTCAAATGAATATACTTACAGTCTTTTTTGTCAAGATTGAAACTTTTCCTTACAAGGTCGATTATGATTTATTAATTCGTCAAATGCTTACCAAAACTAGAAAAGCTTCCAGCGAAATTCTCCACCCAAGAGTATTCGTTAACACCATGAAGTCCTTTGAGAAATGCTCCTATTGCTCCTGCATTTCAAGAAAACAACAATTGGTGAATGAGTTAAAAGGAATATCCTCTGGTACCTTGGAATTTGATTATTGAAGATTTTACCGAGATAGCCTTCGTGTCTAAGAAAAAGAGCTTCGACGAGTCCCTTGCTCCAATAGCGAATTGAGTAACTCACAGCGTGCATCGTCAGGGGATGATTTCTAAGGAAATATCCTCCAAAGTAAACTCTCTTCAAGTTGTGCTGCATTGCATAAAGACAAGCGATTTGTCCAAGGTCATTTGATATCGTATATAAAAGACTGCGAACAATATCTTCTGGTTTATGTTCAGTCGTCGAATGGGTCAATTTCCCAAATGACGAGGCTATCAAGTCACCCGGTAGTCCTGTGAATTATAACTAGCTTTAATTTTATGTTGTGGATGTGGTATGAAAAATTTCCCAATTTTTATACAAATATTCCTGAGAAACAAATGAGAGTACTTACCCAATTTAATATAATCGCCTGAATAAATGTCTTTTACGAGCATGTCAACATTTCGATGATCTCCATTTTCAGCCATCTCAAGAAGTTTGTCAAAGTCATTGACTCCTGTAATTAAGCTACCAAGACCCCAAAAAGTTCCTCCACCTGTGGCTGTTCCACCGATTCTTTCATATTTATCTTCTGACTCAACCTAGAAATAGTTAAAAAAAATATTTAGGCATTTTACAAGATATTCCTTCAACACCGACACGGCGCATTTTAATACGACAAATAAATCATAATTGTTGTAACTACAAGAATATTTCTCGTCAAAACCTTTAGGATGGACACTCCAGAGCCAACGTTAACGAGTAGATAAGGAAACATAACGGGACCCTTAGGAAGAAACCGATATTCGGGTAGCTGCTTTCGATGGAATGTAAATGCTTCGTCTGAAACATTCTTGAGGAGGAAATTAGCCCCAAGAATCAAACAGCTGACTTCATCTTCTTTGTCCACTGTTAAACCGAGTTTTTCTTGAATTAAATTGCTGTACTTGTAGGCTCCTCCCCCTATTAAATAAAATGAAAAATCATTATCATTATTATTTAAATCCCCTTAAATTAATAGTAGTAGGTTTAGAAATAATTTGGGGTCTTTATGATCAATTAATAAAAAATATTCTAGATAATTAATAATGATCTACCCGTTGCTTTGATGACCTCTCCGGTGTCTCCCTTAACGAGTTTTTGAACAAAATCCAAACATTGTTGAATGAATTTCGTTTCAAATTTGATAAAGTGCAGTCGAGCTTTTTCGGAGATTTCAAATTGGTCGTCGTCATTGCCAGTGATTTTTCTTATAGAGACTGTGCTGTAGTATGCAATCTTCGTCAAGGATCCCCCAATGTCAATTGCAAACCTTTTGGCATTGGGCAAGTTCCGGAAGACCTCTTCGTTCAATGGAATGGTAATTGGAGCAGTCATTGTTTTTGTAGTTCGCGGCAGGTGAAATGTCGATGCGTAAACAAAAATCTTGTCAAAGCAGAAATAAATAACAATTTAATGCTGATGAAAACTAAAACATTCGAAAAAAAGTAAAGTCAAGAACCATGGAGGCAATGTTCTTGAGTTAAGTTACAAATAATTTTGGCAAAATAATTATGAAAAAGAGAAATTAGTGGGACTTGAGTCAATCATATTTACAAGAGTACAAGAGCCGTAGAGGAGTTTGATATTTATTTATTTTTCACTATACAAGTTCCTATATGACACATTTTACAGCGAACACAATGTGAGTATTTATCTTTCACGCATTTCCCACATGCTCCACAATGTCTGTATCGATCTCCAATCTATTGACACAGTCACATTATCATATCTCAACACAAAATATGAGCTGTAGGTTCATAGGTCAAGTCAAGTTGATTGTACTTTAATAGATCAAAAATCTCACCTTGGTTGTACAATCATTGCACTTTGGACAGTGATAATTTGAGATATGGACGTATCGATCACATTTCTTACATAACTTATAGCCATCTCGTTGAATTTTAACGGGAAAGTCAACATACATCCTTACAATCGGATTTTTTTCTGAAAAAGAAAATAAATATATTTTATTTTAGCATTACAATACAAATACAAATTACGATAACTTTCATGCATCTTTCAATCAATTGAAAATTAGAATGAGAAATTAACTTACTCAATTTGGGGTGATCTGAGTACGTTATTCGGTAATCCTGCATTTTTAACTTTGGATAGCATTTCATCACATGCCCTTCGTTAAAATAGGGATACAACCAAATCACTGAAATGTATAGAAAATATTATCACATTATCAGAGCTATTCAATGAAATGCTCGATTATTCCCATCATAATTAATTTAATTTAAATACAATGTAATACATTATTTCATTACCATTATAATCACTGACGGCTTTTAATAGATTATCTTGGCAGAACTTCAAAAGCCCTGGTTTGACACCAAAAGGAGGATCCATAATTACTAAAAGAGATTTGCAATTTGTTAAAAACTCTGTAAATTGTGACTCTTTTGTAAAAAAATAGTTATTGCACATGTTGTATTCTGCGCTGTGGTCGAGATCCTGTATATAATGTACAATAATTACTTATTACAAAATCCAAGCCCAAATTCAAATAGAAAGCAACAATGAACGTCAGCAATATGTTATATGCAATTATTGTTTACTTACAAAATTCTGAATATCAAGTAGAAATGAGTTTTTCGTTTTTACTATTTTCCTATGTATGGTAGGTGTTCCTATGCAAAGAATGCTGTCAAAGTTCTCAATGATTTCCAAAAACAAACTGATCGTGTCGTCATCGAAGAAATACTGAGCTTGCCCTTTATTATTTCTAGGGTTCGGTCCCAAGACATTTTTCTTAGACTCGTTTTTCGTAGACCACTTCGATTTCTTTTTACAGCTGTCTTCATCTTGGTAGAAATTACATAGTTTTCGAGATCTGTTTTTAATAAAATTGTGTTTCAAAAATCAATTAATATTTGTATTCATTTAGCGCATCAAAACATAATTATTAGTGAGTGTTACCTGTATGCAGAGCAAGCAAAATATCCTTTTCCATTTCTCCGAAACAAAATAGTTGGACCTGAAAGAAATTGTAAAAATGAAAGTCAAAAGTCCTTGATTCATTGTTTAGATGTTTGAGAATAATTTTCCTATCAACTTAATTAAAGTGCATAAAATTGAATTAAAAATTGCCGTAAAAAATAAATTATTGCTAACCATGTTCGCATGATGGATTCAAAGAAAAATCTCGTAAAACCAATTCGGTTTTCATTTTTCATTTCTGTCTGACTCAACTGAAAAAACTCAGCTGATTGGAGTTGTGATTTTGTGACAGAGGTTTTGGCAGAGCTGAGACGCGATTCAAAAGTTGGCGGGCGGCGAGACAGTTGACAGACTTGTTTTGGCGAGTCAAAGCTTTGAATTGAGTCCAATAATCAAAATTCAAACTTGAGTGAATATTTATTATTTATTAAATTAAAGTTGAAAGGGTCGTGACGAAATGTAAAAATGACGTCGTCGAAGCCACCGAAGATTATGGTGTTCCGACCGACATGGGACGAATTCAAAAATTTCCCCGAATATGTAAAATTCATGGAGTCTTGTGGTGCTCACAAAGCAGGGATTGCTAAAGTTGTTCCTCCGAGAGAATATGTACCCAGGAAAAAGGGATATGACATTGATAGCCTCGGAGTGACAATCCCTGCACCGATTTCACAAGTTGTCACTGGAAAACAAGGACTTTACCAACAAATTAATATTCAGAAAAAAAGTACCAACATTCGGGAATTCAAAAAACTGGCAGAAAATGACACGTACGTGTTTTTATCCACACTTTATTCTCATATGTTTGTTGTTTGTTTACATTTGTGTCAAATTGAAGTTTCGTGTAATATGATTTGTGTGATTTGTAATATTTTATGTTACACAGTAATTACAATTTGTATCTATTTTTAAATAAAAAATTCACATTAATCATTACATTTTATTGAAGTTAGTTTAATTTCTGTATGGTGTATGATTGCATTTTTAGGTACAAGACGCCTAGACACTTTGACTTTGAAGACCTAGAGCGCAAATACTGGAAAAATATTTTGTATGGCAGTCCAATTTATGGAGCCGATGTTTCAGGAACGTTAACGGATGCTGATGTTACCGCATGGAACATTAACAAATTAGGAACAATTCTAGACTGTGTCAGTGAAGACTATGATGTTAAAATAGAGGGGGTGAATACAGCATATCTGTACTTCGGAATGTGGAAAACCACGTTTTGTTGGCATACTGAAGATATGGAATTGTATTCTATCAATTATCTACATTTTGGCCAGCCAAAAACATGGTGGGTCAATTTCAACATTAATTAAAAATTAGACGTTTTTACATTATTAAATGTCGTTACGCTTTCGAAATGCAACGACTAAATTAAATTAATGTTGTAATGATTTTGATGGTTTTAGGTACGCCATCCCGCCAGAGCATGGTCGACGCTTGGAACGTTTAGCCCAGGGATTTTTCTCTACACATTTCCAAGAATGTCCTGCCTTTTTACGTCATAAAATGACATTGATCTCACCACAGATTCTCAGACAGTACTCGATTCCATATGATAAGGTAAAACCCTTTAGAAAACTAGGGACTCACTTTGTTAACTAAAATGTATGTTATGATACTCATAGATTTAATCTCTTGCTTGAAGTAAATTGTTTTTATTTTGGTACATTTTTAATAAACAGATAACGCAGGAGGAAGGAGAGTTTATGATTACGTTCCCGTATGGCTACCATTGTGGATTTAACCACGGATTTAATTGCGCCGAATCCACGAACTTTGCCATGCCACGGTGGGTTGAATATGGAAAAAGAGCCCGACAGTGTTTATGCAGGTAAATTATATTAAATTAAATTGTATGATGTTATATTATCTATCAATTCCCCAATCTTAAATGTAGTGCGGAGAATTTTAACCACATTTACTGTTATTGCAAAGTATCGATTTTTTATATTGATTGTTTGATTTTAAAAAACAATAATAATGAATTCTCACTATAAAAGTATTTTCGAAACTGAAATGTAGGAAAGACGTGGTGCGGATACATATGGACACATTTGTTAAGCGCTACCAGCCTGACAAGTATGATATTTGGTTAGCAGGAAAAGATTATGGGCCTCATCCGGAAGATCCCACCCGCCAATCGTATGCTCCCCCTCCAGCTTTAACAGAAGATTGTCATGGTATGACTATAAATCGTTAAAACAAAAATTATTATCCACACACAATTTAAAATTTATGCTGATATTAATACTAGATCCAAAGAGAAGACATTTGGTTCATAAAGAAGATGTTGAAAATGACGAGGGTGCGGCTGAAGACGATGAAGAGGAAGATGATGAAGACGACGACGAAGAAATGCCAGACGAAGGAGTCATGGAGGTTTATAAGGATTTTTACACAAAAGCTGGGGAGCCTCTGGACGAGGGTAAATTCATTTTCATTCATTATTTTATTATTTCATCATAGAAATTCCACTCTTAGAAATGCAAAAAATTAGGTTTAGAAATAAAGATTGAATTTTTAATATTTTAGATGAGGAGTATCCAGAAGTGCCAGAGCGGGTTCCAATTGAAATGGAAGACCCAGATTTTGTTCTTTCGCCAAGAAGAAAAGTCAAAACTAAAAGAACTACAAAAAGACGAAAATCTATTAAGATTTTATTACTGCCCGATCAACCTAAACCCGAAGATCCACGAAATAAACTCGCAAAAACGATTGAAGAGTTAAAAAGTCGTTTGGTTCCTGGTGTGGTACAACCGGCAAAATTCAATCCATACGGATTCTACGCTCCAGGTAATATTCTCATGAAATAATCTTCGGTTTATTCTGTTTATGTTTTTGACGTTTTATTTAATTGTTACAAATTATTTAGCCGGAAGTGAAAATGATGAATCCTCAGCTCAAGGGTCAAGTTCCAACTGTAGTCAATCGATGGTTAAAGACGAAGATGAAGAAGGAGCGAAGAAAACAGTCGCGGGTGAGAAAAATGGAAATGGGGATGGAATTGCAGGGGAAGGATCGCCAGAAAAGAAAGCTCGGTTGGAAAACCCAAATTCGACAGTGGAAACAGTGAGTGGAGAAAAGAAAAGTAAAAAAGTCAAGTCTGGTGGGAAGAAACGTTCTTCCGTGGATGGAAATTTGAATTATTCTTCGGAGAAAATAATTTCAGGAGAATTCTCAATGCATGAATCTGTTACTTCGCCTGTGAATTATAAAGACTTAAAGAGCGACTGCAACAAAGTTTTGTTTACCCCAGAGAAGAAAGATTTACATTCAATCGAAGCAGTTATTGCAGATGTTGTAAAAAGTCATCAACAACAGGATCAAGAATATCATCCGATTGAAAAGATCCGAATTAAAAAAATCAAATCTCCCGGAAAGAAACACAGGCTTTCAATTGATTCTCAACTCGGAAAAAATTATCCAGAAGATTTGCCATCATTGCAAGATACACCCAGTAAAGAACTAAAAAGTGGTGTTGACAGACTTCAGATCATGACACCAGAAAAACGAAGTTCTCCCACAGCTATTGAAGCTTGTATTGCTGCGGTTGTGAATCGGGAGAAAAGTGAGTCAGAGAGAGATATATGCCATGAATATAAAAAAAAGTCGAAGGTCAAATCCCCGAAAAAGAAAATACGTCACTCCACAGACGATGAAAGTCAAGTTGCATGTTCTTCAGCACCGAAGGAAAAAGATTCGTCATCGAAGTTGTTGATTAAGAGTGAGTATAAGTATGAAACTCCAAGTAAGGAGTTAAATCGTGGATTTGAAAATTTTATTCTTCATACTCCAGAAAACAATAACACAAATCTAACACAAGAAATCCAAGTTCAATGTTATGACGTTTTGCCCAAGCTGGAGGTTGAGGATCATCCCACAATTCCTCTTACACTCACAGATCCGACGATGCTCACCAACAACGAGACGCAAAAATCCGACGGTTTTGAGAAAAAGAACTTGGACAAAATTTTAGCAATTGTGAGCTCAGAGTCATTCGAAACTTTTCCTTTCGAAAAAGAACTTTTTCCTGTGACTAAAACCGGAAAACCGAAAGCATCGATACTTGCTGAAAAGAAATCTTTGTCAACGTCAATTCACAGTGATGGGTCTCATTCTTCTTCGTCGACTTCTTCTCATAAAAAGAAATCTTCATCTTTGCTGCAAGAAAAGGATATTTCTGAAAGAAAAATGCCGGAGTTGTCGAAACAAAAATTATTACCTGAAAAACACCATAAAAAGAAATTGTCGCCACTGATTTGTGAGGATGGGAGTCAAGTAACGAGAAAGAGTCCGAAAAAGGAAAGACGATCTTCTTTGTCGTCGTCCTCATCCTCTTTTGTGGCAGAGGGTGGAAATCAAGAAAAGGGAAAAGAAAAGCGAAAAAGTCCGAAGAAAGAACGAAAATCTTCTCATTCGTCTTCTTCGAATGTAAAAACTTCGTCAACGACTGTGAAAAAAGAAAAACGAGACCGACCTTCGAAAATCAAACATTCTCGAAATTCGACTTCGTCTTCGTCGTCATTTGACAACAAGGAGGACAAATCTGAGTTATTGGTGTACGATCGAGTTTCGTATTACAACCCTTTTCAAGGTCACGGTCCTAGTAGTAGTAATAGTAGTAGCAAAATAAATAGTAATCATCCCCCAGCTTCTTCTTCATCGTTGTCATCTTCGTATTATCCACAGTACAACCCTACCCCTTCATTCAGCAACCAACCTCAACTGCCCCCACCACCACCTCCCCCGCCTGCAACTGCAAGCGCAAATGATGTGAATGGACAAACTGTGACATATAATAGTTATTACGGAACGAGTGGAGGAAACGGACAGAATTTCTCAAGTTATGATAGTAATGTTGTTGCTGGAAGGAATACCAATGTTTACCCCGAGAAGAATAACTTTACGCCCCCGCAGAAAGATGTTAGTAATAATAATATCAATAGCAGTTGCCAATCGTTTATGTCTGGTAATGTTAAATTAGAGGAACAAAACGGTTCTGGTGCAAATGCTGGAAATAATTATACTGGAGCAAATGTGTCATCGTCAACCTTCTCTCACGCGTCACTTTTATCTAACTCAACAAATACTGCCATTCAGCAAAATCATTTTTTTGCACCTTCTTCGGCAATTCCTCCACGCTACGCCACAGAGTCCTCGCCAGGACAAAACAATAATAATACAAATCCTTTTGGACAACAGCAGCAGTTGACAACAGAAAGAATTTCCCATTCTGGAGAAATAGGTCGGGGTAATGACACAGGACAGCAGCCCTTCAATGAACAACTTGATCCTTCTACAGGTATTTTGCACTTATTTCTGTCTATTTAATTTTAATTTTGTGTGATTTCAATTTATGGAGGTTTTGAATGCACTTTATGAAATTTCAGGAGTACCTATCCCAAGAAATCTTGAGAAACTGCTGGAGAACCGTCCCCAAGTTAGTATACAACGCCAAGCAGACCCGTTTGAATTAATTCCTTTCCTGGCTAGCACGATTATCAACAAAAGTTTGTCAAACGTAAGAAAACATTATGTAATCTCTGATGAAAATAATTCAATTATTAAATTATTATGGTCATATGTGCGTGGAGGTCAACGGTAGGAGGTCAACATATATTTATGCACTCTACTCTGCCTGTAAGGTGTGACTGAACTTTTTTTAAACTTCTATAGGTGCCAGCTCAGCCAGAGAAGATGACATTTTACGCAGTAGATGAGAACTAATTTTATCGTGTTCATTTTAGTTACCGATTTTTTTGGGAATAAATCCGAGTATTATAAAAGCAATTTTTTGTGAATGAAATTGTTAAGTATATGTATTTGATTAAAATAATAATAATTTGAGTATTCTTAGTGTCCCTTTAGTTGTTTTCTTTGGCGTAAGTCGATTCCATTCGAGTTACTATCCACAAGGTGGTTCATCAAACTATTAGTATCTTTTTCATTTTCCTCTAAAATGCATATTTTTGGTGGATGTAGCTCTTTCGTTTGCTTTTTCTACAAAATAAAATAAAAATATTCAGCATCTCAAACAAATATTAAAAAATGTCAGTACAGAATAAATTATAATCATCAATAAAAAACATTGGTCTCTTACATTTTGGTTGAAGTAAGCTTGTGTGTAGAAACTGGAGAAAAGAAATAAAAAGAGGACACCGTGACTCCCGATCCACCAGACAAAAGCTTTGGGATAATTACATTCGATGAACAAAAGCTGGAATGCATGGCCAGCTATCATAATGAACTGCACCTGTAGAAACATAATCACAAGTTGTTTTAATAATAATACATATGAAACAATTTAATAAATTACCTAGATAGAATTATCTTTGGCACAACTTCCCACAACGGATTGAGGTATTGTTAAATATTGTAAAAAAATTAATTGTAGAATACACACTAAAAATGAGCATGATGCATACACTCTGAAAGAACAAATAATAACAACTTTGAGAATTTGTTTTCACTAGAGAATAATTTTTTTAAAAACAGTTAGTATAGTAAACTTTCATGAAGAATTTTTTTAAAGACAAAAAAGACGTGTATCATTTAAATCGTAATTTTCATAAATGGAATATAATAATGCAATATAATATACATAAGTTTTAAGACGTAAAAAATTAAACTTAGAAGCAATATATGTTTTCACTTCCAAAGGAGTGTTTGCAGATAAGAAAATTGCATGACTATAAAAATTCAATCAATGTGAGAGATATTGTTGCGCAACTTTCATTTCTTGGGATTATCGGGATAACATTTTAGTTGTTAAACCGAGTAACACACTATGCACTATAAGAGTAAACAATCATGACCATGCATTTTCCTTATTAGCTTATTAGCATATTATCGTCTATTCAAGGCGTATACAGACATCTATTTCGGGCGGAGGGGTCCAGAAGCCAACATGAGAGTAGCACGAGAAAAATTACAATGTATTATGCGATTTTTATTTTTTGGGATGTCGGGAAGGGGGGAATTGCGGGTTTGCCCTTGTATACAGCCTTGAATATACTCGTAAGTGTCTTTAGCAGATTTATTTATTTTAAATTAGGATTGGACGTTTTCATATTCCACGTACCCACATGTTTAAAATCATAATACCACAAACTTGTGGCACAAAAGGTACTGCTACTTATTGTTTCACCTTTACTATTTTTATGTTTTATTAAAATAAACCCTGTAGAAATAGCTATGCTTATTTTTACCATTTGAATGTTGGTGAGATGTTTTTTCCACCAAATGTACTTTTGGTAACGGGGACCCATGGCCGCCACCATGTAGTAAAAGTACATTATAACATGTACCAATGTGTTTAATAATCCAAAGAACGTACTGTGGCCCCCTAAAAAATGCAGCAAAAAATAAATTAAATACTGAAAACTGAAAACAAAATTTTGTAAAGCTAAATAAACGTATTCAGATGATAAGAATTTACCCGGTGTGAATTTGACACCGAACCAAACGCTCATTGGCATACACCCGTGATGAATCACATGAAGTAATGACACGTGATTGTATTTTTTTCGTAGAACAAAGAAAAACTGTAAACAAAATGAATAACATTTAATGGATTAATTCAAAAGCTCTTTCAAAGAACTCCAACAGGAATTATTTCTCTGTACCACAAGGGTATGATTAAAATAAAATAAAAGGTACCGTATCGAAAAACTCTGTGTATTTGGAAAAGTAGTACCACCAGCAGGCGTGCACCATCTGTAATAAATTATTTTTATGATCAAGCTATAAGGATCTACTTAACGGATGACCTTGACCTACCGACAAACACTTTAAAGCATTGAAAAGGTAAGTGATTTTTTGCTGCTGAGAAACAAGTAATAAAGTGACAAAATAAAAATAAAAATAACAATAAAAAAGAAAAATCCCAAAACTGTTGTAAATATAATCCACTCACCAATCCACAGTAGCATCTGAGTCTACATGGCAAAGCACATTCTCTGTGAATTTAGTCGACTTTCAAGAGTCCCGACACCATCATCAACCACCCCCTGACACATACAACACGAACTGGTAACTGCTGACGTCACTTACTCTTACTACTACTTGACGTGAGTACTTTTCAGATTACAAAGCAACTAGAGGATCCCTAAAGTGTCTTACGCTGCTGTTCTCCAATGCTGGAGTATCAGTAATTCACAATAATAATTATTTTACATCAAATTAAAATACAACGATAACTGACAACAAAAAAACACTTTATGCCTTTTTCCTTAATTTGACACTTTTGTGTGTCAATTTTAAAGGAACCCGACTTTTCTACACGACTGAAATAACCAAGAGTTAATTTACAGAACAAATTGATCCTCGTCAAACACAATTAAATACACATATAAATAACTACTAAAAATATTATAATACAGCAATAAGTGCAGAAAGAAACGAACTAATAAAAAGCAATAAAATTTCTACTTTTTACAGGAACTACTGACATTAAGACTGCTATTCTAAGAAATGATAGACAACTAAGGCCTAAAGATGTAATTTGTACATACAATTTTCTAACATTGACACTTTCGTCCACCACCAACCAACCACCACATTGAAAAGCGCTCAAAATTCTGATGGACAAACCCTGATGGCCATTTCGTCATTGGAGTAGTCCACCGGCTGACATCTAAAACTGTAGCCGTGAAACCAACCGCCGCGTCCATACTGCAAAAAATTAATTCATTCCAATTAATATTGTTTCGATTAAATTAACTACATGCTATTCCACGGGATTTATTTCTTTTTAATTAAATTTTAATGATTTCTAAATTGATAAAGGTCAGTAGTGTGTAGTGCGGGAGGCAAAGAAGAAAATAACATAATTGAATTATAAAACAAAACAAACATTACCCACACTTAAATGTTTGTATGCGACCTTCTTTTCAATTATAATAATAATAACAGTTTTTCACTTGCATTGATGTTTTACTTTGTTCTCTATATTATAATAGAATAATATAGCCGCAGCCTTTACAACATAATTATGTCATTTTCTCACATTAACAGCTCGCAATGATTGTTATTACGTGCGTGCGTTTGTCGTTTCCGTTCATTAAATAATTCTCTCACTCACTTTGTTCATTCTTTCATATCTAAAACTACAATAACAACAATAGATGCTATCTCTACTTTTTATTCACTGTTACAAATCTGAGAGAAATAAAAAAATTACGTTGAGACACAGAGCGAGCGGAAGACAAACCGGAATGCCGGGTCTCACAGAGAACTTTTACACTATTCACACTCAACACTCAACCACATTTTGACTCTTTTTATTAGTGTTCCAATTTGTAAAAGTCGTTAGATTACCAGCGTAGATATGTAATCTCCATTTTTATGCTCACAATTAAATGTTAACAACTTTATCAATGAAACTGAATCAAACAATGAAAAAATTGTTATATTTTACTTCAAACGAGTTCTAAACAATAATTTAAGAAAATCCTTATTTATAAAATAATCTTCTGTGATAATTTGCACAATTTTTGCGAAATCATTTTTGCGAGCTTTAACGTTATTAATTGACATAATTTATTGAAATGCTTGAATGTATGAATACGAATGTGTAATACTGACCTCATAAAAAAGCCAGGCTGAAAATAAGACTTGCAGGCCATTGTAGAGCACAAGGATATTTCGAAGATCAAAAGGCTCCCTGTTTTGCATGAACTTTGGCCCGATCACTTTGACGATTAGTACATAAGACAAACAGATGGTGAGGGTGGGCCAGGGGCTTGACATCAAAAACCAGTCTTCGACCCGAGGGTCTAAAATCAAAGAAATCGAATTATGAAAACATTTCGGGCATAAATTTAAAATTCGAAATAGAAAAAATATTGATAAAGTAAAATGGGTTACCCCTTCTAGACACAATGTCGGATAACTTTTCAGTAATAAACTCCATGATTTTGTGGATGAGAGTGAACTGGAGGGTGAAAATTTCTCGGGATGGAGGATCCTGAATGAGCGGCAGTCAAAAACGAACTAAAGCTATAAAAATGTAAGTGATAAGTGCAACTTTTCACATGTCCTTGACACGAAATTCGTGTGAACTGGGATATCGCATTTCACAAATGTTGTGTGATGTGGTGTTGATGAGACGATTAATATTAGGTGAGCTACAACTTAACGCTGTTGTTATTGATGATATTATTGTGTTTGTTTATCTTTGTTGGTCTCTGGGGTGTGCTTATTGTGTAATTATGCATGTGTGTGTCGTGTGTGTGTTTGTGTGGGTGGGTCGTTTGGTTGGATGTGTGTCTGCAGAAGCACAGTGAAGAAGATATTTTTGCAAAGAGGATGTAACAACTTTGTCGGTGATGACTCTGCTAATGTGATAAGAATAGAGTCGCGGATAACAATCGGAGAGATAGCAATAATTTAATAATTATAAATGACTAATTGTGTGAATATTGAGTTGATATCTCTCACAATCAGACTCAGGCAGAAGACCTGAGTGCCACAGCCACACAATGCACACTTTGCACACACACACCTTGCAATCCTCTCAGGCACAGGCACAGGTTATCAAGAAAAGAAAAGACAAGGTTTAAGTTTAATGTTTAAAGAGTTGAAGTCAGAGAGTAGAGCGAGAGAAGAGCAAGTCAGACACACAAAAATCTGTTTGGCCTGCTTTGTAATTGGTACGTTGGTAATTCTCGTCTGTGGCTCACTCACTCACTCATCTTCTGACTTAGACTTGGACTCTCGCACAAACAAAACTTGTTATAACTTATAACAATATTATAAAACATAACTAGAACTAGGGATATACTTTTATTGCAGAAGGAAAACTAGAATTCAGGCTTTGCTTCTTTCGTTGCTTTATGCTATGCGATTCACTCTGGGGCTTAAGGCTTGCTTTACTTTGCTTTAGCTCAGGTGTGGGGTCAAAGATTCACAAAACCGGTTTTTAATTAATTCCCATTTTTTATTTGCATTCTTCCTCCAACGTTGCGTTTTGCGGATTTTTCCAAAAATCACAAATTTCGACAGCAGATCCACATCTCTCTTTTCTCACATCAGCTTTTATAAGAGATACCAACAATCGATTAATCCTAAAATGATGGACTTTGGACGTGCGGAATTGACAGAGCAAATTCTTTCCATAGGTAGTGCTAGGCATAATAATCATAGCGGCCACCATGTAATTGCAAAATTGCAATCATAAAGCTACGGCTAATCCTGATGAGCAAAAAGGATACCTACATACATGTATTAACGGTACAAAATCCATTCGTTGCTGCTCGTGGTCTTAGTTGTAAACTTGTAAGTCGTAACGGTGAGTTTTTTGGAATTATTCTTCCATATAGACGACCCCTAGCGATGGTATGTATCAAACTTGCAATTTTCTGGGTCTTCAAAGGTCTCTATATCCCAAGAAGAATATTCTTCATAAGCTCAAGGCTTATCCACTTCATCCTCTATGATGTGTGTATAAGTCGACAATGCAGTAGAAGTCGTAGCAGCACATAACTAAATCTTCGCTTTACATACAATTTCTTGGCTCTTCTTCAAATCAATGTATGGATTGATTCTAAAGGAGGAAGGAACAACTCACTTTTATACACACAAACACACACACTGTCGGTTCGGTAGCAACTTGAAGCACTCCACGGGCACACATTTTTGAGGTTTCAAAGAATTTCTAAAGTTTGGCCGGAAAATGAGCGACGAGGATATAGTGGTAAGATTCGCAATATTTTATTTTATTTTCAAGATATCCGATTTTGAGGGGGATGAATTTATTTCTTTGATGTATAGCACAAGAGAGAATTTTTCTTTTATTTTAATACTTCCAGTAGAAAATTTCTGGAAAGTAAAAAAAGTACACAGGAAATTGAATTAGAAAATATTTAAGCAATTTGTGAAATTCAATCACAATGATAAAATGAGAATTTACCGAATTGCTCGAAACACTAAAATTTAAATCACAAAAATAACCAAACATTAAATACTAATAAAAATTAATGGCATATTACATTTTTTTTACATTATATCCTAATGAAGGAATTTAGTGCCGCAATTCAACATGCCCTCATAAATATTATGGGTGCAAGTAATAAACGTCTTTAAGGAAAGTTTTAGGTAGAGTAAACGGTTACTTTTGTCAGCACAAGTTAATAAATATTTATTATTTGCACATAGTGCTTTAAAATAATTTTTAAAAGAGTTAATTGGGAGGAAAATATTTTCTCAAAGCAAGCACAATTTCAGAAATTATGGATTGCTCAATAATTTTCCTCCTTAGTGTCATAACACGGCCACAGCAGGGGGGATTTAAAATTCAATTTGCATTTAATTATTACATTATAATTTTACAAACGAGAAGAAATAATAAAATAGCCTTTGTAACTTAAAAGAGAACATCTCAGTATTGTAGAAAATGGGAAACTATAATTCAAACCATAAATTTCTACTTTCTACAATTACTATTTCAATTTATTAATTCTGAAGACATAAAATGAAATATACTCAATAAATAAAAATGAATTCTTACCTGCTTTCCTTTACCTACTAATTTTTAACATCTTAGACTCTGAGGGTGAAGGTTTCACAACTTTTAGCACTCAAAAAAACAAAACCATAAATAACAATGGAAAACATAAAATTAAAATACTTTTTATGCATATTTAATTGTAATTAAATTGTTGTGATAAACATAATCAAATCATAAATTATCATTTGGTACCATTTAATTTTGTAGCAATTTTTGTGTTTTTTCAGGATCCCCTAGACACACTCCGTGAAGGTTGTCGGGAGAAAGAGGCTTGCGCCAAATTGGGCGAAAAATTGAGTACGTGCAATGACCGGGTAAATAGTCGTATCAAAACAGCGGAAACTTGTGTTGAAGAACTCATCGACTTTATCCATTGCGTTGATCACTGCGTAAGTAATTTATTTCCATCTTCAGTCTTCAACATAATTAAACTTTTTAAATGCATGCCATCATTAATTAAATCATAACTAAATTATTTTAGTATGAGAACCCCTTAAAATAAAGTGATGGCATGGCCGTATCTAGGAGTTCGTTTTGAAAGGGGTACCAAGGTCTAAAAATCCTTTATGGTAAAAAATCGAAAATCCAGTGTAAGCTGGTCCATTTCTGTGGTGGGGCATATGCCCTGGTGCCCTGTCCTTAAATACGGCCATGAGTGATAGTCTCTCCCAAAATAATTATCCATTATAAACTAAAGAAAGTTTCTAAAATGACATTTAAATTAATTTAATATGATCGGTATTTTAAAATGTGTTTTTCAGGCGGCGAAAAAGGTTTTCAACCATTTAAAATAGTTAGGCATTGAACTGGAGTGTATTATTGTGTATCTACCTGCTATGTAGTCAAATGTCAAATAAAGTATGTGATTAGAACTACGTAATTACATTGCTGTTGTATAGTCCAAGTGTTTTTTCTTTGTTTCAGAATAATTAATTAATAATAATAATTATCATTTAGTTTTAGTCTTTAAATTTGAATACTGGATAATCATCATCATCATTTTCATAACATAATCATATTCTCATTAACGAAGAATAGGCGGAACGAAATTTTTTAAAACAGAGCGACTGGAGGAATATAGACACAGGCGAATTAAATTAATCTTCTAAGAGTTTGTTCTTACAAACTCAGCGGCTTTATGCGGTTTTATAATATAAATCATGCCAGTACCACTAAGTACCACATTTAGTTCATTTTCAAAACTATTAATTTTACGTTTCAGGCTGCATTGAATAATTTCATTTTGGTGATATGCCAGTTTATCATCCCCCCTTAATTTCACTGACGGCAATTTTTTAAGTTGCCCCCTCCCCTCGTGATTTCTTCACACAAATGTACACTTTCATCATTTTCATCGTATCATAATTTGAAAAAACAACTTTCCAAGTAATACTCAATATTTTAACTTCGTACTTTGGAGCAAACGAGCTAGCCATTTGACCACAATGTACATTATTATGATCGAGAAATGTAAAGGCTAAAATTGCATCAGACAGTTCTGTAATTAAATTGGATTTGAAAATGTACATTTTGGTTTAGAAAATCAAAGAAACAGCTAAAAACAAACATAACGTAGAATTAACATTCTTAAGGCTAACAATAATTTATTTTAGCCGCTGAGTTGTTGCAAACAGACAACGACGAGAGATAAAAGAGTATTAGAAATTTTAAAATGTTTTGGAAGGGGGAGGGATGTTGAATAATGGAGAGGGGACGCAGCGAAAGCAGCAGACAGGTACACGTCGTACTTTGACAACTTGAACGGGAATGTGATAGTGTTAGTAGTCTGAATAGGAGTTAGTATTTTGTTAGTAATTTGAATTGTGTTACTTAATTAATTACTGATTAATTAAATTGAATTGGGTGTTGGTTAAAGGTAGAGAGACTTGAGAAATAAAGAAGAACTTGAAAGGCGAGTGTTTGCTGTAGTATGCGACATAGTAAAATTGAAATTAACCAAATTTATTATAATTAATAATGATTGATTCCATTTAAATTGTTGATCTGCTGGAAGCCGGGCGGGGCTTGAGCTCCTCCCACTCCTGGAGAAGAGGACGACGATGGAAAGTACTGATGATGATGATGATGGTTATGATGGTGGTTATTGTGATGATGATGATGTGGCGGCGGCTGCATGTGATGGGTGTGGTTGTTGTGAAGACTGTGTGCCGTCCCATGTCCATTCCCAAACGGGCTAAACAAAAACACTCACAATTAATTTTTGATACCTTTCATCAATAGTAACTCACAATAAGTTAAAATTAAATCTTTCTTAGAAGGGTAACACGATTTTGATTACAAATTACTACAAATCAATAATACGAATGAGAGTACAAAGTTGTGTCAATTTAGTGTCTCTGAATATAGATACTAATTTAATCGTATAGTAGTACACAAAGCATAACCAGTTTAAAATATGAGAAACATTGCAAAAAAATTATTCATAACTGATGGCTACAATATGTTGTTAACTACAATTTTTTAAACAATTTGTAGCTGGATACATAGGAAATGCAGAACTAACCCATGTATTTCTACTAGTGTGTAATAAATATGTAACTGTTTATACTAGAAATACATTGGAACTAACTATAAATCGAGAAGAAAATATTACTTAAAAAATAAAATTATCACGATTTGTATTCTAATCGCGGTTAATCATTTTTTGTGCACATATTTTCTACTTTTTAGAGACTATTAAAAAATAGATATATGTCCTGGTACGAAAAATAATTGTAACCCTCAAGAACACCACCCTTTCATGGAAACTACAGTTAAAAAAGTAAATCGCCTTAAAGTTGAATAAACGTGAAAAATTACCTAAACTACTTGTACGTTAAAATGTATTTGGGCTTTTAAAGTACTATCTTCAACAAATATTTTACAGTTTGCTTTGGAAGTCGTTTTGAATAATGTGTCATTTTTAAAATACTATTATTAAATATTCTGCCCTATATTTCACCAGGTCACTATTAAAATATAATTATAATTCAATATTCAATATTTCGCAGGCGATACAGAAACTGGACGCAGAATTGAGAGTGAGTAATAAATTTATTAAACGAGCGAATGATAAAAAAATGATTATTTACCCATTCTGAAAAAAGGGAAAATGGTTTTTGGGTGGGACTTGTTGATGTGTTGATGAATATATGATAGCCGGGTCAAGGGTCATCCAATCAGACTGATTATTATGAGGTTCTTTAGACGTTGACGGATAGTTATTATAAGTTGTAAAACCAGGCGGAGGTCGAAGTTGTTGACTCGGCGGACCATTATCTGCTCATTACACATATATACCCCATTAGTCACTATAACTCCAGTTCTTGACCTTGCCATGCTTAAAAATACTTGAACAAATACCGAAGAAGAGTGAACTATTCCTCGAATTCTGTGAAACTTCAAGTTGTATCAATTCTTCAAAAGCCTTCTGTGTTTCATGAAACGGATCAAAGCCGAGGTCATCGTCTTCATCTAGATCGAGTACATCTGGCGTTGTGGGCCTAACCGTTGTTGTCACCGTGTCCACTCTTTCTACTACTCTGTCCACTAATACAGGCGGCTCTCGTTCTCGTTCCCTTTCCACTACGTTTGTTATTTCCTGAATAAAATTCTCCCGTTCATCCAAATCGTTAACAGCGTTCAATACAGGCGGAGGCGTCTCAATACTTTCCCTGAAACAAACATAAACAAACAAATGATACTTCTCGTTCTGTCATTTAACCTCGATCAAGACAATTAACCTCATTCTCGACTTATTTACTTCCATGCTTAATTACAATCAGCAAATGGGATTCAACTTTTAACTACTCTCATCAAAAACGCGCTAAATTTAAACTACATTTACAACTGTGCTAATTATCAACAATAACAAACAATTTAAAACGTGTTAAAAACACTTCCGCATTTCTTACCAATTGTTTTTAGGCGGTTCTAATGACTCCGTTTTACTCACTGTCTTTTTCTGCTGCTGATGTTGACTTTGGCTGCAAAAAATCACGAAATTGATTCATATTGAAAATAACAAAGATTAAAACTGAAAAGATTAAAGTTTGAAACTCTATGTACAACAAAAGAGCCTAATAACCAATAAACTGCTAAATTATTTATGGAATAAAAAAATAATAAAATGTAAAAACACAAAACAATGAAGGAAGACTGAGAGAGACAGATTTGAAATAGTTGATGGTATATAACTGACACAACAAACTCATCGATGAGTTTCTTTTCATATTCTTGATGTTTTCCCATTTGCATGTCTTCTTTCGTAAAGGAAGCTTCCGAGTCCCCGTAGTGATGCAAGTACATGCATTCACTTTTCGGACAATTTTGATTTCTCATGAAATGTGAGCAGTACTTTGTCGTGCCGAGAGACGCTTTAATTGTCTTCCCGTCAAATTGCGAATTATTCACTGACTGAATCGATCTTAATGCATCCTCAGCTTTACTGTATGTTATGTACGCCCCCGCAGTTGTCCCCTGCTCAGATCATAACAATATTTCATTCATTTGTCAAAATAATTCTGCTAAAATTAACATTTAAACATATTGCTGCATGTTATTAGTCCAACCTATAGTGATCACAATGCCATTGCCTTCTCAGTTTTGTTTGATACTAGAGAACAAGTTTT
>JAQFYB010000890.1:0-41369 GCA_034694085.1 Pogonognathellus longicornis
TTGTTAAGTAATTTTACAAATAAATTCATTATAATATTAGAAAAATTGTGATTTTTGTACAAATGATTGAATATTATTGATTATGGATGTTTATGAGTGTGTGTAATTTTTAAACACTTCACATTATCGTAATTGCCATATTGCCTTAAACTTTACTCACTTTGCATATCACATTATTGATGATTAAAAAATTAATTATTATATGTCTGTAGCTTATGAAGCCACCTGCTGTTTCAGTTATGACACACTTTGCAAGAACGTGCTAGAACAGTGTATTCAGTTTTTATGTAATCCAATTATTGCATTTATTTTATGGCTATGTGCATTTCGAGACAGAAAGCTTTTTTATTCTACGAGTTGATACTTTACGAGTGATCACTTTTATGATCAGCGAACACGAATTTACTTTCTCATTTCACACTTCTACAAGTCTGAAAGCACTTTCAGAGTTATTTTTTGCAAGTGGAAGTAGCCGACGTATTTTACGGTTCCTTAACCTGATTCCGTTTTTGTTCATTGCATTTTACATTATATGTATGTGCATGTAGTGCCGTCTCTATGGCCGTATGCACAGAATGCACACACATCTTCTTGTTGTGATGATGTACATAGGTACCACCATCCTGTGCTCAGCGTTTGGCCTAAATATGTAAGAATCATGTCTACATGTCACAAAACTGTCTCTAAAGACCCATCCACAGTTCAACTCCTTTACAACACCCAATCATCATTGTGTAAATGTCACAACAAAAAATCTAAACGCTTGCTTGACAATCGACATCGCAGTTGACAATTTATTAATATCCCTACATACATTCATTCTCCAAGCATTCATAACTCATTCAACTAATAAACCTTGGAGCCTGATGTCATGTTAGCGCAATTTAGATTGATAGATTGGTGCAATAATGCACTGTACATGTCAAAACATTTATACCATTCTATTCTGCATGCAAATACTTCTGTCCTTTTATGTCATCAGTGTCTTGTAAATCCGTACAACATAACACTTCCTAAGCTGAACAACTTTATTATTGTACTGTATACAATAGGCATAGCCAGGATTTGATTTCGGAGGGGGGGGGCAAACTCAAAACATGATGCGAGATACATTTAAGCTTTGGGCAAAAATCAATATAAAATACATAAAATTCGCAGATGTACTTTTTCGGATAAAATAAATTTATTTTCCCTGATTTAGGGGGGGGGGAGATTGCTCCCCTGGCTATGCCAGTGCTGTATACTATACACTATACAGTATGTATTTATCTTTGCAGACTTGACTGTTTAATTTTTAATGAACATATTAATTACTATCAGTAATTACCAGTATATTGTAAAGCACAAAGAGACTATTGAAATGAATGTTTGCCAATAGTATTTTAGGTTGCTAAAATACATTCATTAATATTTGTGAACAAACAACACAATTATTGTACTTTGCTAATTAAAAGGGCTCTATATGTAAACGAGAGAATGGGCTAATGAAACCATTTTGATTGACTGGTTTCTATACCTTGAGGTTGGTTACTAATAGTGGTGTTAACAGAAGAAGGAAAATAAAACTTGATATGTCATGTGAAATAGGTTATAAAAGTGTTGTAAAGAAATAATAGGTCTACATAGAATGATATTATTGAACCCGACGGTTGAATACGCACATCATACAACTATGCAAGTATTTCATATGTTTTAAAAGAGACACTTCGGATTTGGGATACACACTAATGAGTGGGATGTGTCAAATGAAATGGACATGGTAGTAAAATCGTATCTTCTTCATTCAATTCATAACCAGATTTCGTCGGTTTTGTTGTTGTCACATTGCAGGGATTTTGCAGTGGAAAATGTATTTTAGCAACAGATTTCATGGGTGATTCACGATCGTCAGGAGGAAATCAAATGACAACTGTCTGTCCCAATTTTGTTTAGTGACTCCAGTTTCTTCATGCAGATATAAATATTATTTCAATGAAGCTCAACATACAGCACGTTACTACCAATTCCACTCACTCTCACTTTATTTCAGCCCATACCCTCGTCTTTTGCTCTCAATTTCATGGCTCCTTCAATCCACTCTTGCAGTTTATTACGAACACAAAGGTAAAGATTCGCTGCGTATGGCTCACGACGACAACAACACGTAAATCGGGGATTTAATGCTTAATTCCTTCGGCTAGGACATGCAATGCTATTTTAGAAAAGCGTAGGAGATACACTCAATGAACAACTCTTACGTACCTACCACACTTTATTACGGATTTACGTGTATGTGAGCTAATCTTACGAATGTTGTGTGGGAATGAATCTATTTGTATGCACTTGTACATCGTACCAGCACAAATGCTATAATATTGTAGAAAGTGAAAGCGTGGTTTAAAAGGGCATGAATGATTTGATAATATTATTCATCTATACGAAGAGCTCTATAATGTTTTAATGTATCATGCACTTTATAAGCGAAAGTTAGTTAAACACATAGACATTCGCATAATTCCTATTAAAATTATTTCGTCATAATTATTTCATATTGACATTTCTGTTGATACTACTCTATTGATTAAGGAGGCATCATTCATATCTACTTTTAATGTATTAAAATTGTAGTTGTAAACTTATGGAATACTAACTAGTTGTACAAAATATACATTTTTTGTAGAGGTTGTTTGTATTAACTTGAGACAACGTGCTATGGAGCTATCGGAGACAAGGCTGTATTTAATGGGGGGGGGCAAAGGGGGGCAACTGCCCAACCCAAACTCGGGAAAAATAATTTATTTTAACTAAAAAGTTCAAAAATTGCTAGGCGCGATTTGATGCATTTTAGGTTGATTTCGGCCTTAAATGGCTCAAATTTTTTGCAGAACGCGTGATATTTAATTAACACTTTCTAATTAACAATGGTATTTTGCCTCTCCCGAAATGGAATCCTAAATACTGCCTTGATCGGAGAGCTAATGCGTAAAATGCGAAGAGATTAATGTTGCGTTGTGTCTGCGTGTAAATGCCAGTTAGTGAGTTGAGCTGAGTAGATTGATGGTTACCCTCAGACATTTCTTCTCCTTGCTTTCATCACAAAATCCATTAAATCATGAAAGTAGTCTTCGAGACAGATTGGGTGTTTGCCCTCATTTTCATATTGTGGCGACCTTTATTGCAATAGAAACATTGAGATAGCAAACGCACAGCTTTGCAAACTGTGTACGTGTGGCTAAATATTTTAACATCTGATCTGTGTACATATTCGACTTTTCTAAATTGCATTATCCTTCAGTCCAACGAATATTCACACTTACAATTACTTTTCCCAGTAGTACTGCTGCCATTATGACTGTTACATCCTATACAGAGTATGTATGTAGCTATTAATTGTAAATGAATTTATTTTGGTCTTTGTAATGAATGTCTTATGCGTTGTATGTATTTCAGTAGTTAGGTATATAGACATTGAAAAAATAGCAACAGTAAATTATTCTATATGCATACCTACATACAATCCCATAGGTACTTACGGTAGTAAAATTATTATTGCTTTTTCAGACATTTATGCATCTAACTAAGCTGTACATAAGCTGTAAATTTAACAATAAGTTTTGTAAGCTGTACGATACCTACTTAAGCTATTCTTTCGTGTACTAGTAGTAATAGAACTAGTAGTATAGTTAATGAATTCCCAATTCGTGAATAAAAAGAGAGAAAGTAGTATTTCTGGTTTGTAAGTGGAGAAAGAGTGTTTGGTGGTGATACAATGGTTAATGTTGGAAGAAGTGGGTAATTGAATTACAATGGTACGTACATCATGGTTGCTTAGATTGCGTACTTTGCGTTGGTTGTACAACGAAGGCCAAAGACCATAGAATATAATGGCTACTTGATTAAATTATACAAAAGCAAATGTTTGCGTCTCCTTCTCCACTCTCCACTTTAGTCTCCAACTGCAACTGAATCAACGAACTCCGTCTGAGACGAGATTTTCCACTTTTTTACTGGATCTCTCCAGTAAATCCAGTCAAAGCAGTAGAAATAAAGCTGGTATGGTGTAAGTCTATCGGTATATAGCAAAGAATCCTATTCCAAGCATAAAGCAATAAAAATACAATAGAAAACCAGACATGTCGCAACACACATATAGTGCTGGCATATAGATCAGCAGCAGTTTATGGTACAAAGCGTGTTTATTGTAATTTGAATTGACTTAAGCGAAACCCCAATGGAGAAGAAGATCGAAGAAATCTTCGAGTAGTACAAGGACTTTCAGCTTAATGGTAACAGGAGAAACGAATCTTATTCTTGCTACAGCCACATGAACAAATACAATAACTGGGAAAGAAGAGTTGCTTCTTCCTTAGTCACGTACCATTACTTCTTTACATGTCAAGAAAGTCATTTTCCTTCGCTTTATTCCACTTTCATGTTCTTTATACTGTAACTTTTATAAAGCTAAGGTGTTCAGACCACCGTGTCCAATGACAGCAATTCAAACTTTTACGATTATAACTCTTTTCAACCTTATGACTATTACTATATCAGCTTTATTCAATAAGTACCTACCTAATTGTAAGTGCATTGTGTTGTATAAAAAACAAGCAGACACTAATGTCTGGAGTGTGTATAATCGTCTAATGTTACCTTTTATCCGCATTGTGTATGATTTTTTCTTTAGTTTAATAAACTGATACAGACACACATGCGTTCTCGTATTAAATACATAACTATGATTAATGTATAGCAATTCTTCCCATACATGTACAATATTCTTGCATTTTTCCAAGTTTCTATGAGATTTCAACAAAAAGTAAAAAGACGGGGGTGGTTTATGCATTAATTATCGGAATGTTTGCGGAAAGCAATTTTTTATTGGATTAACTGTTGCTTTCTAAAGCGCTTTACCTTAATTGAACCGTTTTCTTAGAGATTGTACTCAGTAATGTTTTTGTAGCTTGAATTGGGAGATTGGGACCACTGAACATCCCAAAATCCTTATAAATGAGCATCTAATTACATTTCCAGACTCACATCCTTTACCTTAGCCTTTGGAAGTACGTAATCTTGGATTTATTAAGGCTAGCAAAGTAAATAGGAAAAGAGAGTCACTTGTGCAGGGCATGGACCGAATCGAAGCTATTATTGCCTTGTTGCAGAGGTTTCTAGAGTTAATGCGGATGTTATGTTTCGAAATCCATTTGCATTTTAGATAGGTTCAGCAAGCAGTGTAAGTATACCAAAAGTGTACTTGTCCAAGAAATCGGAGTGTATAGCAAAGTTCATTGCTTTACAGATGTTGTTGACTACTTTGCTAAATGATTTGCCCTCTACAGTAAAGAGTAAAGAACAACTACGAACAAAAGGTATTGTTGTAAAGTAAACAACTAAATAAACTTAAGATTTCCTAGCTCTTATCGGCCGGAAACAATGAAATGCTACTACCCAAAATGAAAAGGGTGAATGTCTCTTAGTTCCTCAGCTTCAATCTACTAAAAAACAACTCTAAAATGGATTTTAATCTCAATGCTTTGAGTGTATGTACAAGCAAAATTATTATTAGATTAAAACAGAAAACTGTTTACTTCATATTGAAAATTGTTTGCCTTGTGTTTTTAAAATATGATCCGATTCTATGTAAACCTAGTCATAATATTATTGTAATTAATAGTGAAGAAAGTTTGGATAAACAAAGTAAGTACATAACGTGTCTGATAATGGATAATAAATAACATATCCAAATCCACATTTGCAGTATGCACAACCAATAAGCTATAGATGAGATTATGAGAACAACAGTGTTTTGTGTATGCAGAAATATAATACATGTTTCTGTAGGTTCAAAGTAAAGAAACCAATAAATAATTCACGACATAATAAATATGAATATTTGTCTAAAGAACATTCTTATGAAACCCCGTACCTACATATAAATTGGATGTTAAAGCGAATTATCATAATAACATACCTATGAATAAGTGTACTATGTATGTATGTATGTATATATGTATGTATGTATTTTAGCTAAGTAAAGTACATGTACTAGTTATATCCACTCTGAACTTCAAACCTTTTATTAATATTCTATCAAACTTTGCTTCTATGATTGGTAATCCACTTACTTTCACTACACTTCATTTTCCCATCATCATTCTTCAAGTTTATAGAGACTCCCGTATTTGATCATAGGACTATGTACTACATACAACCATACTAAAGGGACTTATATGTAGTTGCTTGGAACAAATTAATGTACAGTTCAATGTGTGTGAACAAGCCGGCCTTTCATGTCAAAACTTGAAACTGGATTTACTGGAAAGCTTGTGTAAATATTATTTCCCCCTATTATTCAGAATTCAGCTCTATTCTCATAACTGAGAGCCAGAATTATTATTATTACGGTGGCTCAACTTCAGTTTGTTGTTCATCAATCATTCGGAAAATGATGAAATCAACACTGCCATAATTGAACTGGATTCTGAATGTTACCAGTTTGTTTCAAGAAAAACAAGCCAGGCATTTCTATGTAGTTGTAGTTCAAAGTACAGGCGAATGTTTTCTATCGCAATATTATTACACCAATGCAATATTCAGGAGTTTAGTGTAGCGATCTGTGTACTGTTGTGGTAGTAGTGCTTAGTAATAATGGAAATGGGAGATTACTGAGGTACATTCCCATCTATCTACCAAAACACTCGCTTTGCACGTGCACTGAGAATGGTTGCCTTTGCTTTGAAATGAGTTCAATAGTCAAGTACACCAGAACACAGGTCCAAAGGAAATCAATAAAGAAATGTGTTAAGCAATATAATACATACCAAATAAACCTAATATTATTTAAGGCAAATCATAATGTACATCTCCCATGAGCCTGTAGTTTATTTCCTTCCTTTACAAGTTTATACATTTGTCCACTAATCTCATCCACACATTAGTGAAAGCAAATGTAAGCAACGATGATGTGCAATTGAAATGAAATAATCTTTATGTATAGATGTTTTCCCTTGAAAAGAAAAATTACTCAAGAAATGCTCAAAGCAGAATTCAGAACATTTTTAATCTGTGAACCTTATTTAGACAGTAGGTCGCTAATACGTTTTGGAAATGCTCCCATCAATTCCACTTTTCACGTGATTGAAGAAAAAGAAGCCGATTGCAATGCAAGACGCCTTGTCATGTCACCCGACTTCATTAATAACTGTGTTCGTCATCCCAAGAAAGTGCTGGAATGGCACAGAATATTTCTGGTCATATGAGCGGAAAAAAACCAATGAATAAATTCTGCGTGAAAAATAATTGAGTCAATTAATAACTTTCTCTTTTATGAGACCAATCAATATGTTTGTCCAGTCCTTTCGGTGCTACTTGTAGCATAACGATGCGATAGACCTAATATACCCGAATGTGAGATAAAGTTCCCGGTTCTTCTTAATCTTCCTATACAGACCGTTAAAAAATCCCGATAGCATATATGCGTATCGCGTATGTGAACCCTTGTACATTTCATTCAACTTACTTTTACGTATACCTACATAGGCTCTTCCGCTCACTGAACCTATACCTATTTCCAGCAATTCAGTATTCTTCCGTGGTATTCCTCTCAGTGTACATAATCTACTAACCACCTTTCAACCACATTATTATTTCCGCAATGTGTGTACACCATACTTTGGTTTTCTTCCATAGACCTCGCACAACAAAAGTCCAGGGGCGACATGCACATTAACTGCACCTTTCATGGACCTCAACGGATTAGATGCCACACTTGTACATTTTGACATGCACTGTTAATGCAATTTTAACCATTTGTTATGTAGGTACTGTATACATTTACAACTTCTGTATGTTTCCTCTACGTGATTAAATTGCAGATTCAAATACAAACCAACTACGACGGACACTGCAGACTGTACCTGTACGACTATTAACTAACGGTTTATGTTTCAAAGAGAATTAGGATATCAATATAGTGCAAAACAACTATGTTAAAGTATTTAAGTCCAAACTCTATGCTTAAAACAAATCATTTCCGTTTCCTGACAAACCTGTCTAATACTGTGTTGATTATGGTTGGGACAGGTTCATCTTTATTATAGGGGTTGTTCATACGTTTATTTACAAACATTAAAAATGTAATAGTAATAACCAACGCGGAATGAGAAATGTCACAGAATTTGTGAAATACAAATAGATAGGATTTAGTAAATGAACCACGCGTGTCCGCGTGTGTATATGTGTGTATAAAACTGGCGAGAGAGAGAGAGAGAGTTAGTAAAATTATAGAGTTGGTCAAAAGTCTGTCGAAGAATGGACATGTGCCATGTAAATGGCTAATAAGTCTACGGGGGAGGTTGTTAGATGTTATTGTACGGATCTCTGACAATGTGCACGAGTAAACACAGCAGGGGGCATAACAAGAGGGGCAACATTGGACTGATATTTAATACAGTTGTATCAAATTGAATTGCAATGGTGTACATAGGCCTTCTAAATCTCCATGTGTTATTATGACTGGAGAAAATTAAGGACATCTGAACAAAACACCTGCATGAACTCGCACGCGTCGGATAAGTACAGTGTCGGTCTACCGATGTTACTCATTTCATGCTGGTTTGGTAACTATTGAAAAGGAATGCCCGTAATAAACGATGCTGCCTTTAATTCATCCTTTAGCCAGTATACGTTTCCGGGAAACTAACTGATAAAGGTAATCATTCTCTTTCTTATACAAGATCATTTGAAGGAGCGTGGATTTAATTCCTGTTCTTAAGAACGTCTTTCTACCCCACATGAATAAACTTTAGCATGCTTAAACGGTCAATATTGTGTGCATGGTACTACTTCTGCCGCCCACAATAACTTACTAAGAAAACATCAATTCATATGAAACAAATATTCTTTGCATATGTATCTATAGAAATGCCAAGACTAAGACTGTTAGTAAAACTGAGAAAACATTTAGTGTGGAAGGTTGTTAGCGACACAGAATGAACAAAGACATATTACTGTATCTTTCTTTTGTATAGATGCATATTTTTACCCAGAAATTCTCTTAGTTGTAGTCATTCACATACAAATATTAACCCTACGTCATGTTCGTGTAATGATGTGGATGGAAAATAAGTAGGTACACACCATACTATGTACTGCATGTAACTGTTGTGTAAGTAAAGTGTGTACACAGCAAGTACAGCATACTCTGTACTTATACCGTATGTATAGAACTTTATCTACATTACAGTTAATGTAAGTGCAAGGCAAAACACAGGGAGAGGAGAGCCAACATATGCACACAAATCCTAACCGACTCCTTTACTTACTCCTACAGACCATTCAATAGTATTCAATACCGAGTCGCGCCGTACAACGAAGCCAAGCCAGTGAAATCAAACATTTCTCGTTTATAGAGCTACCCGGATCAGATCTGGTCTTAGTGTGCAAAAGTACTTTGCCGTATTCACAAGTCGCAAACTTCCTTCATCCCTAAACCGAAACTAGAAAAACTTCTACATTACTACATACCTAACTACCTCAACAGTTGTCAATTGGAATAGTACTCATTTGTCAGACACAACAATCATTAAGTCATCACTTCATAAAAATATTTGACAAACCAAATATCAAATACCAAAGCAATAACAATATTACAAAGAGATTTTGATACACAATAAATACTCAGTTTGTATCCACCAATAACCACAGTTAAAAAACTATTGTCTAAAAGTGACAAAATAAAAGACCATAGTGAAATCGTGTGTCCATTGTATACGCTAGCAAACATACATTGAGATAAATCTATCTGCATTTTTACCTGTAAGGATCCATTGAATGAAAATAAATATGAGGAGCACAGAAGAAAAGACTAGTGGAGGAGGATCCCACAATAATTCCTCCAACAACACTAAAATACGCATAGCCGTATTTGGTCAACACGACGTGGGCAAATCAGGTAAAGAAAACTTTTTATTTGTAATTAAGAAATTGTACAAGGGAGCATTTAGCTAGTTGTATACACACCTTATGTTAAGTTAGCGCAACAACAAAGACTTTAAGGCTTAAATAGTGTTAGTGTCCCATATACAATTAAGTCTAAACTGATCCTACTTATTCATACAATCTGTGTGCATATTGTACCTAGTACCCTGCCTAGGACATAGTGTACACCAAAACTATACTAACAATTATTCGTTTGTGTATTTGATTCTTCCACACACATATTACATGAATAGTGGTCTAATGGGCAGTTTCATGAATACAATAAATATTTCATAAACATACTTTGGTTATCAGAATAACAGAATGAGAAATACCGCAGACAGCAAACATAGACACAACGAGAGATAAATGAGGGCATGCGGGTATTACTATTATGGCATCAGTATCAATCTACGGGTATCAATGCAACAGTCAGTGAAAGTTGAGACAAAAATTATCAATCCGAATGCGGGTAGAATATAAACTGCATTAATTAATAGTATCTAAATCCTTGCCATGCATGATTTCGCTTGAGACAATTTCTTGTAGTTTGCATTGGTTTATTATGGGAATCTCGATGGGCCACCGTATACGTATCGGGCAACGTGTGTATGAAATTGCGGGTAGTAGTTATTTTATACGTTTAGTTTCAATCAAGAGATCGTTTGGTTCAAGTCTAATAATGAACTACCTAAGTAGTAAGCTCATGGTGTTTACAGGTTACAGTAGTATAAGTAGGCTTGTGACTCTAGGGCTATACCAACATATAATTACAAATTACAGCTTTACAACTTCCTAATCCATTATTCTATTCTTTCATCAATACACTAATTACTAATTACAAATACAAAACAATAATTATGGTTCATGCATAGATTTGTAAATATACAATTACATACACACATTGTAAAGATTCAGAAAGCAAAATGAAATCAAGCTTTTCAGAAGTGAGGACATGGGGAATCGTAAAAGCAATCATTGGATAGTAATTGGGCCAACAAGAAACAATACATTAGAAGTGCTATGAAACTTTCAATTGAACTTTAACAAGTTCTTTGAATCTGAATTTCTCACAATATGTAATGGTCTTATGCAACTAATAGGCTTTACACAGAAAATCTATGGAATTTAACTCTATTTACACAGTGCTAGTAAATTCACTTTGTGTAAAAAGCAATTGTTGGGCAATTGTAGCTATATACGGATATATACTGATGCCATACGAATACGAATGATTTGAAAGCAGTTGATTGCTTGTTAGGTTTTCATGGAACTGTGCAATTTTTTTTATTCTATTCTGCGAATCAACTGGCTACATCCACTTTTAGTCACTGAAGTATTACGCAAGTGTTTCAAAGTATCCCATTAAGTGCAAATGCAATTCAGTATGGTAGAATAGAAACAACATTACACTTTACACATCTCGGAATAACTTAATACCTGTTTCATGATAAATTGTTCTACTTAATTAAGCATGGAGAATAAGGATGAATGTACGATTTGTACACGTGTGGACATAATACAGTACAAAGTACACTCAGATGAATACATTTTTAACTTGAATACTTCATTTCTTGGACCATGATTTTGCAAACAAACTATTTTTATGACAAAGAGGATGTAAGTTTGCACACTTCCAGCAGACCAATATAGATTACTAAGTATACAAATAGATACATAGCTACTAGAAACTAGAAGTATGTACACATACTGAACTCTAAAAGTTAATAATGGCCATTAAAGACACACGCGACCTTAGGAAAGCCTGTTAATGAACAAGCATTTACCTATGCTATCTCTGCAGATTGCCTTCACTTTAAATTACAACACTGTTTGCTCATGAAAGGAGTCCACCGACACAACATTAACAGTTCCATAGTAATTTGCCCATACGAGAGGCGACTTAAGAATATTGACATTGATGTATTTTTATTGGCACGTGTGTTTATGAGTGCACTGTTATTTCACTGTTAACTTAAATTGCAACTGCAAGGTAAACAGAATTTAGTTGAAAGTGCATTGCTTTTCTATTAACATTATACACCAGAGTGACTGGACGTGACCCTGTTGTCCTTGTCAGTACCTATACACTTTGCTTGTCAAAATGCATTTGCGAAAATGTATTATCACACAAATGCAACCAAATCTGTTGATACTGCCTCCATATCTGTTTTAGTATCGTCATTGTCTAACAGATTACTAAACACTGTATTTAACAGTTCATGGAGTAGATAAACTTGTTGACAACTACCAGTACATTACGGCCTGTGACTTTAAGAAGATATACAATAGCAGCATCACAGATAACGGGTAAAAACTTGTTTTTCAGTTCAACTCTGGTCATCTGGAAACTTTCTCTTGCTATCTGTATAATTATTATTGCCGTAAAGCATCGGATGGCTAATATCGTTAAGTGTCATTTCCAACACGTCTTTTGCAGGACGAGTATAAGAGTGGGAGTATGTAGTATAGGTAGTAATTAAAACTAGCCACAGTTAGTATTAGAGATGGACACACGAGATTAACGTATGGTGAAACTACTTTGGCAATTGTTTTTGTACGTGCTATCTATTATGAGAATGGGCAATCATACTAATTAAAGGGAAAAACTATCCTAGATAAAGAAAGGAGTTTTCACACTCTCGTTGTGTCACAATGGTTTGCTTTAGCATTTAACAGAAATCATTATTATCCAGTAAAAATCCAGAATGAACCGGTTAACAAAGAGCCGATTGGTCACCTCTTCTTCCCTGGAAGCAATTCCAGTTCCGATTCTCAAACATTCTGACAGTGACTTATTGTTAATTTATAAGTACCAAACCTAAGTAATAATTAGGTATCTACTACCACATAGGTTACAGTATGGTAGTAGCATTAAATAAAACTTAAGACTATACCAACTGGAATTTACTCTGGAGTTTAGGGATTTCGGATGTCGGATGATAGTTGGTAAAAAACGTGCATGTTTATTTATACAGCTATTTAATAGGGAGATTTAATGGATTTCTATTGCACATTGTGCTGAAAGTAGGTACGCACGCAATTTTTATTGGTGACTGTGTATATGAATACGTGCAGGGAATTGATGGTGAAGATGATTGTATTATGAGTACCTGAATATAATATACTGTCTCGGTTTGTTCCACCCGAGTGATGAACTCCGAATCGGATTCTGACGTAACTTCGGATGGTTATCTGATTACAATCTTATATCCGTGGGCTTTAGGAATTTATAGCTGCAACCCTATAGAACAAAGAACTGTCAACATGTTTGTAATGGTGGATGGCGATGTGTGACTACAGAAAGACGTCACAATACAATTATGATCTCAATGTCAGTTTACGTTTCCTTCCTCTTGAGAATTCTCATCCCTGTTTCAGTTGACCTAGGTACTAGTTACATAAATGTTGGAAACGTTGCCTCTAACTCCACTGTGGCAAACCTACGTAATATTTTTTTACAGATGACTCAATGAGTCGTCATCAGAACACATGCGAAACATTATCAGAATTATAATGGGGGAAATCTGTGTCGCCTAAACGCACTTGTCGGAGAATTACTTGCACCAAAAAGCATTTGGGTTAGGTTTCAATGTTGTTTCACATGCAGATCATTTTTCACGGCTGTCATCCTCATTCATTCATACACACAATACAGAACTATTTCCGAGATTATTAGATTGTGCTTAATGTGTGCCTATTTTTTAAGCCATTCCTGTAGAACTAAGTACGTACTAAGAAATAAGTGCATCAGAATCTCAGAATCATAAAATCATATAGCACGTCATACAATTACTCCGTAGAACTGCCCTAGTACATTAACATAATCGATGTAGAATATACATAGTCGATGTACTAAATGTCTTAATTTCTAGACATAGGTATTTTAACTAGGTATTTAAGTCAGCATACACGGGTAGGGGTACTACACACATTTACATAATACACATACAGGCATATAATGAAGAATAAATAGGATTGAGTTACTTTAAGTGTTACTCCCAAAGATGAGATTAAATAAGTTCAATAAAAGTTGTCTCAAGTCTCCCTATAAAACAATGTTGCTAAATCAAATGTATTTCTTATATTATTTGCAGCCCTGACAGTTCGTTATTTGACAAGACGCTACATTGGAGAATACAAATCAAACACAGGTAATTATTAGTTATTATAAAAAGTTTTCATAATATAAACGCATTTATGTTAACATTTTATAAAAGTATTGCCATTTTTAAGGAAAAACTTCTAAAAAGTTTGTGATTATTGTTCCAACAGATATGCTGTACAGACAAACGATGACGGTCAGTCATGGACATTCTGTCGACATTGAGATAGTTGATATTTCTACTTCCGAGGTAAATATTTATTTGCAAAATTATTTTAAGTCTATTTATAGCCACACAGATAGAATTACAGTAAAAACTTTTAGTTTTCTATATTTAATTCTTGTATTATTTTTATCCAGGACTCTTCAATGAGCAAAGCTACTGGAGTCAATGATCGAGATTTGTTCCCAACAAAGGAACTGCCAAGAGCCGACGGTTTCATCATCGTTTATTCTATAACCGACCGGACTTCATTCACATTCGCAATGGACGCTCTTGCCAAACTCAGCACTTACTATCAAAATCAGTCTCAACAACCACAGACCAAAGCTACACCTCAATCAACGTCATTTCCCTCAAATATACATCCCACGCCAAACGCCAAGTCTTCTTCACTTCCAGTCGTTCTCATAGCCAACAAAAATGACTTGGAACATTTGCGGACGGTTGAAAAGGTGGAAGGATTGGCTGCTTCTATGCAATTTTCAACACATTTCTTTGAACTCTCTGTTGCGGAAAACAGTCCCGAGGTGTACTCTTCCTTTCAGACCATTATCTCTACATTCGCTGAACACCAACCTTCCAAAAGGAAATTCTCCGTTTCGAAAATGTTTGGAAACTTACGACTTGGAAGAACAAGTCCTTCTCAGCAAATTGCAGTAGGACATGCTTCTATCATTGATACTTCTTATGAATCGTCTATGGACTCAACTAATGAACAAACCAATTCCCTCTACAACAATGATTGCTCACACGATTACAACAGCTCTTACCAACATTCCTCCAAGAGTCACAACCACGCCTGCAGACAGTCTTCCTCCAGTTCCAGCGAAAAGGAAAGCACCAGCAGCGTTAGTAATTTGAGCAGCAGCATTTGCAATCTCAAAAGTAAACTAGTTGAATTTCATTCGATGAAAAAGAGGCACAATTCCCCACCCATTTGCTCTTTGTAATTTTTAGGAAACATCAAATTTTTATAGTCTCCTTCCTGGCAGCCATTGTTAATACAAAAAATGGTGTCAACGGAGGAACAATTTATTGAGGAACAATTTTAGTTGAATAAAATAATTCTTTCCACACTTAAAAATTATTATTATATATGTAGTTAATTGTACTAGGTATTATATTATATTCTGTGTACTACCTTCCTATAGGTAGAGAGAACCAGAAAAATCGCTCTGTCAATGTGCATCTGCATGCATATGAAATTGTATTACGAATGCCAACAATTCTTCGAACTATTACATTACAATACATACATTATCCTTATAATACAACGTGTAGGTTGTTGATACGACAATCAAATCTATACGATTTCAATTCAAACGATTTGCATTCAATGAACATGGTGTTCACTTTCTTTCATTAAACGTACTTTTTTTAGACAAATTCTGAATATTGAAGACCATGGTTTGAATGTGTACCTGAAAGATGAATCTACATATAGGACGTGTTATGAAAAATATTTCTTTCTGTCTGAGTTTTTCAAAGCTAGGACATGATTTTGTATCCATAGCTTGTAAATTGCAATGTATAATTATTGTATGTATATGTATACCAACAAGTTATGAAAAACGTTATGCATTTACTTTAATTACACTTTCTCCTGCACTTTCACTTGTTGGTTGCATTTGCACTTCGTGTATATTTACAATGTACATTAACAACTGTTAGTCATAGTCATAGTCATAAATATTAATAAGGTTATGTTTAATGATATGAATACAAAAGTACGTCAATTTTTAAGATTTAAAACTTTTCAAAAGCATTCTAATAAGTGAAAATGCAAATTCAATCGTAATTTTTCATTTCCGGGTGTTCTATTTTCATTTAGCAGTCTCACTTTACCTCAGTCTAGACAATTTAGGTACATTAATGTCTAATGTGTGAAGGGAAGTGTGTGAGTGTGACTGTCTATATATTGCCTGGTATTTAGCAGTCATGTTTTACTTGTCAATTATCATTAAGTTTTTGAGATTCATGTTTTGTAAAAATTACTTATTTGGAAGAATTTTTCAAAAAGTGAGAGTATGCATGATGCTGCATAGCGTAATATACATAATGATGTAGCTAACATTAATGTTAAACCTATACCTGTTATGAATTATGGAATCATATAATGAATGTACTACAAGACTACAATGATGAGTATTTGAGTAATATCATGTTCTGTCTAAATCTAAAAGAATTAAGGAACCTGAATAAAATAATTTTTTAATCAGACAATACGTAAAAACAACTTGGTGTGGTAGGCAAATCATTTTATTATATACTTTCTGCAATCATCTTCACAATTAATTAGCAATGATTATTATTGTGCATTTCTTGCACAAACTTTAACAAGAGTAAAAATCAAGATCTTTTTCAAAAAGTACAAGCTCAGTAGTATAATATCAACAACACAATTTTTGAAAATATTATTAGCATCATTTTTTGCTTACATTTGTATTGCTTGCTATAGTCATATTCATATACTAGTTCTGACTTCGAACATGGATAACATGTAACTACTGTACTAGTGTATTACCTAAATAATGTTAGTTTGTAGGCGACAAACATCACAGCATGCTTGAAATAACAATTACTATTATTTGAATAAATAGTATCTAGGAATGTGCAATTGATTGAGCATATATAACAAAACTCTACACTAAAGTATCTTTTTTCGTCAATCCAATTTGAACATTGTAGTTAAATGGGCGGTAACTAATTGACATATAGAATGCCCATGCCCAAGGTACAGAGTTTCGATAAAGTACTCTATTTGTAGAGTATGCTTTTAAGTGTCAATATAAACTTTTGCAAATATGGACAATAATGGACGGTAACTGATCCCTATTGAAATGTGTTATTAACTTGTGGATGTACCCGGCACAGCATCATCTACTCCATCTGGATTCGCATACAACCCTGGGTTGAAATAAAAGTCGTTAAAAAACCCAGTATTGTCAAAGTTGCACATTTGCTTCTCTCCGAGCTCCGACTGAATGTGACGCATCAGGATAGCCACCTGATAAACAAAGAAGAATGAAATGTATGTTATATTAGCTTTTAGCAATGTGACAAATTATGATTGTAGTTGCTTACCTCCTTGAGCATGCTGAGAATCTCGGTGTTGTGAGCCATTTCCATTAACACTTGACAAAAACACTCGACGTACCAACTACCTCTGTCAGTATCCCGATTCGAAACGTATCCATGCACAGTTGAGTTACAGATAAGAAAGTCTTCCATTTCAGGGTATCTGTCTGGTAAATAATCAGATTCCCACTCTGGTATGTCTAGCGAGGATTGTTCTGCCAACTTTTTCCCATCTACTTGCGTTCGTCTAACACCTCTATCATGATGTTTCCCCCGACATGCTTGAATGAGAAATAGCTTTGGTTTGCCCATTAAAGCTGGACAATGTCTGTTATTGAAACGGTACAGAATATCTTCGTATATATCAACATGGTTGGCGCGTACATTTTCTGGTACCATGGGATCACATGTTCGTAACATGCTTTTTGAACCGTGGCTCATGAGGGCCACGAAAGATGCATCGACTCTTGTTTGACTGAACTGATCAAGAAAGTTTTTGATTATTCCATTTTCTGGATCCACTAATTCATTTTTTGTCACATTATGACGAGCGGTAACAACGAATCCGAAAGCTTCGAAAAGCTGGCGAAGATTTTCTGTATCATTTTCTGCTCCAGTACGTTTACTTTTAGGATCACCAGGAAAATTTATATTGTTAATTAGCAAACAAAATCCCCGTGGCTTAGCCATCATTGGATAAACCTGCAGGACAAAAATGGATGAGACAACAAATCGTTAATATTCAATGAGCTCCAATAAAACGTACAAGGTTTATATAATATAATATAGTGGATTAAGTGGGTGGAAGATACCCACCCTGTTAGTTTTTCCTTGGTTGTAAATGCCAGCTTTCTTAACTTCAATCTTTAGAGTAGGTCGTTCAAAAACAAAGCTGGATATAGAAGAATCATCAATCGGGACGACACTATTAAGTTGTAAGCAATAAGCAATTTAAATGACAGCTTTTTAAATACCTACTCAAAGAGAATGAAGACTTATGTCAGGTTTGATAAAATATAAATAACATTCATGATAGCGATAAATAAAACTAACCCGCTTAAACCCATTTTTGCTGCATGACTTGTAGGAGATGGTAATGTTAGTGATGTGATGGAACTAACCATTATGTCATCATTTCCAGTACCATTTGTTTCACTGAAAGAATTTTGAGAAATTGGACTGGTTGGAGACTGTTCAACATCCGGATCCTGTGATTGTGAAAGTAGAATCGCTTCACTCACATGACCAGTTGCATTTAATGCTTCGATCAGTATATTGTATGCTTCAGGTCCTCTCTTTGTGTAAAATAGGAAAAACTCTTGATTCTGCTCAGGATGAGTCGCAAACTTCCCCTGAAACAAAAATTTCGAAAATGAGTGTGCAAATATAAGTTAAATACCTACTCTCGGTTGACTGTGAAGTTTAGACCTTCGCCATCATGCCGTCAGCAGTAAAGTAGTCAACTTAAAAATCCAATCAAATGGATTCGAAATAAAAGGAATCAACAAAGTTGTAAGTAATTCATAATTATTGTGCCACTATTAAAAGTTTTATTACCTTGATTCGCATTACGTCATCTCGGTCGATAATTTCTCTTCGGACTAGTTCATCTGAGAGTCTGGTCAAATTGATGTGCTTACTTAAGTGAATCAAATTTTTTTGAATTTTTTCTCGATCGGAAGGATTCATCTTGAGATAAGCGGAATTCAATCTGTGCCTTCGAAAAACTCACTTTTCGAAGTTCTTTAAAACGATTTAATGAAACCTATATAATTATATTCATAAACATTCAGAAAAGTCAGTAATTTAGTTAAAGCAAACACAAAAAGCCCGTTCGTTCGTCATTCGTGCACCTCTAGAACACCCAAAAATATTCTGCAAATACCCCGAATAAGAGCACACAAACAGACAGACAGACGAAAAATTAAAAAAACACATAAATTATCAAAGAAGCCACACTTAATAACATTGTATTATTATTGGAGCGAAAAAGGTAATAAATAAATAACATTACGTAACACATGTGACGGTGATCGCTGAATGATGAATATTGACTTTTTTTGCAGATTCGGATTCTACTGCATTCAGCATTTGCAAACTGAACTGGATGACTCATGTGAGAGTGAGTCAGATTTGGAGAGTGCAGATATCCATGCGAGGCGGCGGTTGATGTGACGGATGAACTAATTCACAATTTCCAAACTTCCAGAATCTGATGAACATTCTACAGAGGGGAGGTTTTTAAGATTCGGACGAAGTCATCTTAAAGAACAAATTGTTTATCAAAATCTTCTGTCTGTGATTTCTGATTCCAATTCAAAATTCAAGTGCCATTGCGTGTGTTGATGTTGATTTTTCTAAGTGGATCATTGATGTCTTGAACCCTGGTTAAATCGTAAATCGTTATACATGGTTATATTTTACTAAAGTCAAAAGTCCAAGTTTGAAGTTAAAAACTTGGATGTATAAACATGAAAAATGTTTTAAATGGTGAATGGAAACCGAAAAGTTTAACACATTTTAAGTTTGTGCAGTGAAGTGCAATATTTTAATTGACATTATGCTATATGAATGACACATGAATCAAGTCACATTCGAAACTATTTATTTTATTGCAAAGCGAGCCTGCCTCTATAAACAACAAAAAGAAGAAAAAGTGTTCATAGCACATAGCAGTGTCAAACTTATTTCTTCTAATCACATGTATATCCAATTGTGAGAATTTCTAGTACCGTTAGATTGATCTCCAGTGCAGCAGCCACAATATCGTAAGCAATGAATGTCACTAAAAACAAATCAAAAACAATATTAATCCATATTATATAAAAAATTAAATATTTTATTGATGTTTGCACTCAAAGTTAGCTTACAAGTTACAACTATAGCTTATCATCTCTCTAATTTTTATATGTTGCATATAATATATTTTAAAAATTCCAAATATATAAGTTATACATTTGTAATTTTTAAAGTATACATAACATAACTACAAATTAGAAAGACGTTTCGCATAAAGGCATTATATGACAAAGAAGTTGCCACGTTTATGAAGATGAATCTTTTGAATGAACCTTCCTATTATGTATTAATGTGTGCACACGAGATAACTGTCCTATAAAAAACGTTGTTGGGGACGGAAGTCGAACCCAGGTTTTACGATTCGGCATTTGTACGGGGGCTACATAACCACACTAAAAAATTGGTGTCTTAAAACTACTACTTATACTTTGTGTGCCAAGTTGTGTGTGTTGGTAAAGCTAAAGCTAAGGTAAAGCTAAACGCACAATACCCCATGTGCGTATAACTTTTACACTGCCACATACAGCACCTAGAGATGTGTGGATGAGCTCCAAATTTAAATTCATTCTATACAACTTCATTCAATCTTTACATAAATCATAATTTTTATTGTTGTTTTGTTATATAATTATAATTTACTAAAAAAGCTAAAAACATGTATGCATGTTTAGTGTTTACGTTAAATTAATGTTGATTGCATGATGGATGGTTTTTGTTATGTTTAAAAAAAGCAGCTATCAGAGAATCAACAAAACTGTGTACTGTGTATATAAAAATGATTAAATTCTTAATTTTATTAATCTTCATAATAATTAAATGGATTGTTTATTACAAAAAGTTATTCCATTCCATTCTCCGAATCCAAGATCTAGACAAACAACTTTTTTTAGTGTTTTTTGTTATTTATCAAAAACAGTACTATAGTACTCGTATCGGACAGTAGTACAGTAGTAGTATTGCGATAATAGGAGATAGGTAATCGGGAGTCGATAGGAAGTTTGTGAGCAATGATTTATTTCTTAATTAAGTAATGACAATATGATTTATTTTTATCATCATACTTATTGTAGTTTAATTTTTACAACGATTTTATTATTTATAACAGGCAAAAACATCAGTAGAAAAAGGTGATTTCTGATTTGACCAAACGGGACCATTGGTAAAGAAAAGAACAAGATTTGGATGCAAAATGTCGGATATTTCAATTTCTGATTTCATGAACGATGCAGCTAATTTGGCGCATAGAGCTGTCAGCCACGATAAGACGGGACCAAGCGGTTATGCAGTAGCAACATACTTCTACCGGGAGTCCATTAATCTTCTGGATAGAGCTAAAGTCGAATTATTGAAAAGATTGCCACAAGAAAAGAGTAATTCGATGATATCACGAATCGAGGCAATCGATAACTCCATTAGACAGTACAATGATCGTATTAATAGTTTGGAAAAAGGTAATTAATAAAACTGATATTTATTTGAGTTTTACAAATAGCCTTTCCATGTTGTATGAAAGCATGGAATGAATTGCTGTTAAAATAGTGGCAAAATAGGAAGATTCAAGATGCGATATTTTGTCATGACTTTTTATGCACTGGTGTTCTGTTTCTGTTTCATCATTGTGAATATTGTGATATATTTTTAGCACTAGCGGATAAAGAACAGCAGGACCTTCACAGTTTTGAAAAAAAGAGTTCCGGTGAGCTAAAATTTAATCGGGCAAAATTTTTAGTTAATCAAGCTTTAGAAGAAGATGAACTTGGAAAGGAAGAAAATGCTATTTCTCTCTATAGTCAAGCGGTTGAAGTGTGCATAGAGGCTGTAAGCAAAGATTTTTAGTTTAATATTATAATCCAAAAGCAAAACTAATAATTTGAGTAATAACTCAACGATTTAATAAAATTATTCGATATTATTATATGCAGAAATCGGAGAGTGACATTAATGATCAGTTAAAGTCTCAAGTAATACAACTGGCCAAATATGCACTAGAAAGAGCTGAGGAGCTTAAAGGAATAGCAAAACCTGAAAGATTACACCTCGCTCCGACCCATACAGAAAATCCGTCTTCAAGTATCATTGGTCAACCGGAATTTAATGAGGATTTACAGCCTGGATGTTTAAGTGTAAATAATCTACGCATAAGTGGAAACGCTGGCTATTCGGATGAAGAAAAGCAAGTTTTATTACAAACATCTACTATAAATGGAATTGAATATCTTCCATTTATGAGTGTCGACCTTAATGAAAGATTTGCTTATCCTTTGCCATATTCCGACAAAAAAGGTTTATTGGCACTATCACCGAAGCAAAGAAAGCACTTTTTAAAATGGGCTCGACCTGATGACATTTGGGCAGAACCGAAAATGTTTGTTCGAGTAGATTGTTTTAGTATTAAGCAGACAATTGTTTCCGATTGCTCTTTCGTAGCATCTTTGGCCATAAGTGCATTGTATGAGAAGCGATTTCAGAAGAAGCTTATCACTGCAATCATCTATCCTCAAAATAAAGCAGGAGATCCTATTTTTAATCCTTGTGGGAAATACATGGTGAAACTTATGTTGAATGGAGTAAGAAGAAAAGTCATCATTGACGATTTCCTTCCGATTGGGGAACATGGTCAATTATTATGTTCCTATTCCAATAATAAAGGAGAGTTGTGGGTGTCTTTGCTCGAGAAAGCGTATATGAAGGTCATGGGAGGATACGATTTCCCTGGATCCAATTCTGTAAGACCCAACGGAATTATATTATTTATTTCTAAATTATTTACTGTTTTTCAACATTGTGAAGAAAAATATGCGTATTTTCTCAGAACATCGATCTTTACGCACTAACTGGCTGGATTCCTGAACGACTATCAATTAGTTCATCCGAGGGACCCAATATTTTTAACAAAGATGAAGTGTTTCGAAAGTTGTTCCACAAGCTACACCAAGGACAAGTTCTTGTAACCGTTGCAACTGGAGAAATGAGGGATGCGGATGCAGACAGAGCAGGACTCGTTTCAACTCACGCTTATGCGGTACTGGATATTCGCGAAGTCCAGGGAGTGAGACTATTCATGCTAAAAAATCCCTGGTCACATCTTAGATGGAAAGGCAATTACTCTGAGTTGGACGCAGTTCATTGGACTCCACAACTTAAAGAAATGCTTAGTTACGATCCAGCTAGTGCAACCATGTTTGATAATGGCGTCTTTTGGATAGACTATGATTCAATTTGTCAATTCTTTGATGTTTTCTACATGAGTTGGAATCCTGCCATGTTTACATACACATATTGTATACACAAGTAAGCTACACTCTTAAATCATTATTTAATCTTAATCTGATGCTAAGAAAGAAAAATTCCATCCCATAAAACTTATATTATTAGATGTGACGTTTTTACTCAAAATGGGTTGTTTAGTCGTATTTTACCTCTTTGACTTATTTTCCTCTCCATAAACGGAGCAATCGTAACGGTGATGAATCTGTAATAATCTTCGTTGATATTTTTTCAGAACCTGGAAGGCTGGTATTGGTCCAGTTAAAGACGTTTACAATATAGGTGAAAATCCTCAGTATCGACTGGAGACTGACTCGCCAGGGCCAGCCACAGTTTGGGTCCTTCTAACGAGACATATTACAGACATCGAAGATTTCAAAGAAAACAGGGAGTATATAACTGTACTGGTTTTTGATACGGACGGCAAACGTGTTTACTATCCACATGATCCACCTCCTATAATTGACGGAGTTAGAATCAACAGTCCGCATTACTTGTGCAAGATTCCTATTGCAGGGGGAGGAAAGAAGCGTTATACTCTAGTGGTGTCACAATATGCAAAAATGCACACAATTCATTATACATTGCGCACATACTCATCTTGTCGGTTTGCAATGACCGAAATAGTCAACAAGTGTACCTATAAGAAACGAGTGACGGGGATTTGGCAAGGTAAAAGTGCTGGAGGATGTCCCAATCACCAAGACACTCACCGTTTTAATCCATGCTACCAACTCGCTTTGAAGACGTCCGGCAACAACAACACCGTTATCATAGATATCAAAGCTCCAAAACTTTACCAGGTGGGATTCGATGTTATTTGTTCAAACGTGTCGGACAACAAAAATGCAGGATTTTTCAATAAAACATCTTCCGGTTCATTTCGGTTAGTTAACATTTGTTATCTATTAGCCTCCCTTCCATTTCAAATTGTTGCTTTATTTTACTTCTACTTATTTGTTTTTTCTCAGGTCTGGATTTTCCATCTTAGAATTGCCAAGTATTCCGAGTGGAATTTATCACATTATTCCTTCAACGTTTTTACCCGGCCAAGAAGGGAACTTTTTTCTTAATGTTCAAAGTACTTGTGAGTTTACCTTGAAATTGCTGCCTTCATGTGACGCATAAACCTGAACGAGTCATTTTAGAAATGTTTTCGTTCTAAAGCGTCTGTGCAAAAGTTATTCATTTTTTTAATTGATGTGATTACTGATTTTAATGTGTTGTTATATAACGTGATATACTAAACATTGTTATACCTCAGACTGACACTTGTGAAGGAACTAACAAAATATATATTATAACATGCACTGCATTTTTAATAATTAAATAAATTATGCATTTATATTGATCGAGGAAGGAATTGTACTCCTTTCCCGTACCTATTTTGTATTCATGAATGACACTTTCACAGCTTATGATGATTAATTGATCAAAATCCAATTATAATATCAGAACATAAGGCAATTAGAAATTGTAACATTAAGTATCAAGTTACAACGTCAATACGAGGTTTAAATTAATAAGCTATGTTTGCTAACATTAAGTAAGTATGCATCGTAATCCTAATGTTGGGAAAATTATACGGAGTTTACTTTTTAATGTCAATTGTAGTAGTACTGTTGCATGCAAAATGAATAAAATGGCTACTTAATATTTACGAAATTGTATGCTTGTTCTTAGGTTTTGTAGACATTGGTTTTTACATTTTTAGGATCATCACAAAATAAATCTAGGAATGCTCAGATGGAAACGTTAAGAACATAAAATACTAAATATTCTTTAGTCTGGTTGTGGTACTGGTCTTATATTTCAAATGCAGTGATATTATTTTTAAGACACAAGTAAAATACTACATGTAAATCCGTACCCTATGTTTATCTACAATTCGAATTCAACTTCAGGACTTTCACTGAGAAATTAAAAGCAATTTTATATTATATCTTATCAGTGAGTTAAAAATGTAGCAAAACCTTATGACCGGTTGACAGTGTAAAATAAAACATCGCTTTGCCGTTTACGACTATAGTTGACAATTCAAAATTAATGAATTTTATTTTACAAGGTTCATAAGATAACAAAAACTAGTTAATTAATTATAAACGACAGATTTACAAAATCATTAGAAGTCCACAGTTTACATATGCGGTGGAGGAGGAGCAGGCATCATCATAGAAGACATTGGTCTTGCCGATGGAGGTGGAGGTGGAATCAACTGGGGAGGTGGTGGAGGTGGCTGCATATTGTTTTGGCCAACATTAGCAGGTGGGGGTGGCGGAGGCAGGAGCTGGCCCATTCCTCTTGGTTTCCCATGATGTTCCATTTTAAATGAACATTGAAGAAAGAATTGCTTTGTATCTCGATTCCAGAATGTCCAAAACTTTGTTTCCGATTTGTCAACCTCTCTACTTGGAACTTTAAAGGAAATTGTTTCATATGGTTCTGCAGCAAATAAGACATACTGCCACTTCCTGTCTGGAGGTTCAATTCTTTGTTCATATGCGGACATAAATCTATGTCTTGGCACGATTCCATCAGCTATCTCCGGATAATCGATTTGAAACAGTAAAGACTGCTGTCCTATATCTGGTTCTCGTTGTTTCGTCACACGATATCCTGGTCGTCCGATTTTTACGAATCTTTTTGGTTCTACTCGAGGTTTTTCAGTAGCTGGCTGTGAGGGGGAATCTTTTGCTTCTTTGGCAGCCCTTCTTGCCAAATTGGCTTGATGTTTCTTTCCCTGGGTATGAGCCAAATATGACCCTTCATTGTTGTGGAGAGTTAAACACAATTTGCATTCATATGTTCCTAAATGATTCTTCATAAAGTAAGGATCTTTATTTAGGTCGATAGTTTCCAGCGCTAACTGCCGCAAACGCTCTCTGCGGTCCCGATTTGATTCGGACCATGACGCAACGCCTCCTGAACCAGTTTTCCCTCCTGCACGATGTTGAAAATCCATTTTCACAAACTTATACGGTTGCAATTTTTGCAGTTAACTCGTGCCTGCAAAAAAATTAAATTAAACATTAGGAAAAATTACTATTTACGTTTACGCCATTGCTTATTGCCACGCCATAGCTATTCGTAGAGAATAAATTATCGACTAAAAGTCTCGAAACTACCGACAAAGCTATTTTGTCACTGCTGAATTTAGAATGCATATTAAATACATAAGTATTAGGAAAGATATATTTAGCGATTCCGATGTAGAATACACGGAGAAGCGAACTCCAAAATACTGTCACTGTTTGCCGGGCCGTGCCCGAAACCACTCCTCCAACATACAAATATTTTAATGATTTCACGCTTTGTCTAGATCGTTTTGTCATTCTATTTACTATATTAACATTCAACAATTGGCAGTTATTTTTATTTCCATCATCAGTTTTCAGGGTTCAATGTTTGGTTGCATTTGTATTCCTTGTAAACAGTAAACTTAAGTATGTTGTATATATACGTAAAAAGCAATAATAATTATTGTTGGATAAAATTCACATATAGTTTTGAAACAGGCAAATCTGAGAGGGAACAGTTACCGTATGTGATTAGTACTAAATTAATTTAAAAACAATAATAAAAACAATTAAACAATAATAATGCATTATAATTTAGTAAATCTTACCTAAAATCAAAAATCTCCCCTGCAATTTCGTAGATAGCAATCGGAGTGGTATTCAAGCTTTTCCTCCAATTTGGCCACAAGGTCTTGTCGTTGTGCGTGTTAATGTGAACGCAATCGCAATACAAAATTACAAGGCTACGCAGAGAGAACGCAGTTTACATTTACATTACGTAACGCATGAGGCCGCACGCAGATTGTACAGGTACAGGGTACAGATAAAGTACAGGGTCTTTCAACAAAAATTTTTCCAAGAATTGCAAAATGCAAGAATTCTACATATTGAAACATAAAAGATTCCTAACTAATATTTAAACATACAATATTTAAAAAAATTTAAACATGCAATATTTCGAAAAATTAGAACATGCAATTTTTCTAATAAAAAATTAGAACATGCAATTTTTCTAATAAAAAATTAGAACATGCAATTTTTCTAATAAAAAAGTAGAACATGCAATTTTTCTAATAAAAAAGTAGAACATGCAATTTTTCTAATAAAAAATTAGAACATGCAATATTGCTAATAAAAAATTATAGAACTTAATTAATTTAAGTTGTACAACGCGTGTATATTTATAAAATTAAAAATTATGGTAATACCCTGTATAGAAATGGTCTTTATTTTTTAGCACAAAAAAGAGAAATTTTAATCTATCCGTACTTGCCTCCTCAATCCTCCTTCTGGAAAGGGGACAAGGGGGATCCATCTATCTATTCAACATAGTATTTTGAAAGAACAGCTGAGCCGTCGGAAAGGTCGTCATTCTTGATTTTATGTGATGTCTTGTCTTGTACTTGTATCAAATGCAGTTATACATACGTGCCATCTACGTGCCAACCTAATTGGAAATGGTTTTTGTCCCTATTTCCTAATTTATAGTGGCACCATATGTACATCAAATGCATAATATCGCCAATGACGTTATTCCTGTTCACCAAAATGTAAAATTATTTAAAAAAAACTTTTTTACTTTTTTGAATCTTAAAAATGTTTTAATTGTAAAGAGAAATTGAAATTCATAATTTTCACCGCTCAATATATAAATGAATAAATTAAATTTTACAACAAGCGCAATTATCATTGCGTGCGGTGATAATGCATGGGCAGCAGTACATTTACTTTGTTTGCCTGTGTATTATGATATCACTTGTGCGCGCCGATTAATATATTGTAAATAATAGCAAGTGGATGTTTAGCATGCTTGTGAGCTAAACACACAGGGCGGGAGATGTCAAAGCTATGCATGGTGAAATTATCGCCCATGTATTATCGCTGCAAATCTATTTGCTTGGGTTGGGACACACTGACACACCTGATCTTGTGATTGTAATAATGTATGTCCTGAGCTAACCTCGAACTCGAAAGACTCGAAACCCCTGAGGCGTCGCAAAAGAGAACAAAATTTATTATTAACAAGCAATGGGACTATTATTCTTTTTGTGAGGCCTAGGTTTTTCCAGTTTTGGGTATAACCAATTGCCAATTACTATTAGGACTATATGAGTTATTAAAATTGATGATGATGCAGTATTTAACATTTTTGTTTTATTTGAATCGATGCTGTATTATCGACGATGAATTGAAATTTATACTGTGTATGCATCGATTTATAATGAAATAAGCATAGCCGTATACAGGAGGAGCAAACGGACAATTGCCCGAACTCACAAAAAAGTAGGGAAAAAGTGCACAAAATCGAGATATTTTTTGAATTTGATACACGATTACGTTGATTTTAGCCCAAAATTGCTCATTTTTTTCCTTATGTATGGAAGTTGAAAGCCCTGAAACCGTGAAATCGATTTTTAATACCTTTTTAAGTTTTCATATTTTCATTGGTTTTTTTCATAAAATCTTTCGTATAATATGACATTTTAGTATTGGGCTTTTTAGCATTAAGAATGGAGCCTCTGGCAATGTTATGGAGCAAGCGTGTGGACATTGGACAACCTTATTGCACAAGGCACAGGATAACAGCAGTTTGCTCAACCCACAAAGCAGCATACTACATTCAACTTTACTCAACTGCTGCATAATCTGTTCTTTGTTTCGCAAAGGTTTTCACTTGGCTGGCTGAATTTCTTGGGGTTGTTGTTTGTGGGTTCACTGGGTTCTGTTGACTTCTGGCTGATATCCGATTCTGAATTACTTTCTTTTCTAATCTTCGTTGTTCTCGAGGAAATTGCTCCACATACAAAATTCTAGTTTTTTCCAGTTGTTTGAATACCAAATCAGATTTATTTTTTGAAACACAACTGATATTCGATTTCACACAATTCAGCAATTTGTGTTGGCTATTTTGCCTATATCAGCTGCTCCACTACCATTCACCAACAAAACAACCAACATAACCTCCAAAACTAAATCTTTAATCTTACCAACAAAGATTCAACACCCAACTACCTCTAAGTCACAATTTTGATTATTTAAAAATTGGTTTATAATTATTGGGTGTTTTAAAGAAATATCTAATACGTAGGTCAGTCCAGGTCAGACCCAGAGGCAAGATCACATCTGCATAAATACAGCCACAACCAAGTTAGTCAACAACAACACAGCTGACAGCCAGAAGAGCCCAACTAATAGTGTCTTTTTAGCCATTAAATCCAAAGGTCTTATAAAATATACAAGCACTGATCACACACACACATATTGTACAAAATAGTCAATGTGCACACGACAGCTGACAAATACACACATTTAAAAGCATTGTAAATGCTACAGCTGATAATTGTTTGTACTACTTAATAGCCAGATCAGTTTAGTCATTCATTTATCTCATCACGCAACAGAGGCTCTTGTCATTATTTTGTAAAAAATCGATAACGTTTATCAATGATCAAGTAGTTATTTAAATACAAAATATAAAGTAATCAAAGAGAAACTCCCACCTCATCTCATCGTGTATTGAAATCATCGTATTCACACGCGTCTTGCTACAAGCTATATCTGGCCAACCACTGCATTCTGTTGTTTACGTCCTTGACCTCTGAATTGGAATGCTTAAGGAGGGATTAATGGTCTAATACACACAATAAATTGCAATCACGGCGGAGGTAAATGAAGCCTTTAACCTTGGTTTAGAGTTTTTGCTGTATTCTGTAGTTTAGTGACTTAATTGTTCGAGTCTAGTCACTAGTAATAGTCGTTTAATGTTCACATTAGTTAATGACGTCACTAATAATAATGGCTTGGACTTATGTATCAAATAAAAATGAAACATAACGACAGTAACAGCCCCGCAGTACTCTTGATTGTCTTCATTCTATTTTTATTGGTAAAGTTGTGTTTCGTTTGTGACCCATCGAAAACATTTTTCAAAGCCATATTGTAAAGCTCGCAAGAAGTATAGCAGTGTTATTTAGGTGTAAGCTCAGTAATAGACTTTACGTTTTCTTTTTAATTACTTTCCTGGATTTGATGTAAACTTCTCAGTATTAATATTAAAACTTCCACTGATTATAAAACATTTATGAATATAAATACACAAATCCTAAGCTCGAAAATGGGTTTTTATGTTTTTATGTTTAAGCTTCTTCAAATGAAAAGATTGTTTTACATAACATTTTAATTCTTTCAGATTTGCGATAAAAGGCGTTTTGTCTTATCTACATCGGTACGAACCGGAAAGAAGCTTCTAGAATTGAATTATCTTGCTTGGAATAGCTGATGGCCTCAGGTTGTTGCGGGACGAAAAAACAGAAGCTCAACAACGGAAAGGAACCCCCACAATCGTACTACTCTTCCAACAACAGTCCACCTGCAATTATGAATGGTCATAGCCATTTAAACTCTAACGGTTATGCAAGCTCTTCGCGTCATAACGGTCACACCGATTTGGACCATCAAGATCAAAATGACCATCGTAGTTCAAACGGATCCAACGGCACAGTGATGCCTCACAAAAATGGCTTTAGCCAGCACGGACATTACGGGGATCGCATAGCCAGTCCTGAAATGTGTTTCTTTTGTTTTGACGTGCTGTACAGTCAATTGCACAATTTGGAACCGCCAAAATCTCCGAATTTCACAAATGATGCATTGTGAGTGAATTAATCACTTGATTTGATTAGATTTGATTAATTAAATTGTATGCTAAAGTTATTATTATATTTTTGACTTTCTACCGCAGTCCCTTATTTGTTACTTGGAAGATTGGTAAAGATTTTCGTCTACGCGGTTGCATGGGAACATTCAATGCTTTGCATCTTCACTCTGGACTCCGTGAATATGCTGTGACAAGGTGTGTATCAAGCAAATTAATTTTAAATATTCGTATAGGGGTAGTGTTTTCTACATATTTTTGTTTGTACACAGTGCTTTCAAAGATTCACGCTTTCCACCGATCAATCGGGATGAATTTTCCAAGTTGTACGTTTCCGTCTCTGTTTTGCGACACTTCGAAGACGGAACAGACTTTTTGGATTGGCAAGTGGGTGTTCATGGTATACGCATCGAATTTCTAAATGAAAGAGGTTCCAAGCGAACTGCCACCTATTTGCCAGAGGTAGCTCCTGAGCAAGGTAAGAATTTGTCTCTGTGTAGACATGCTAAAAGGTCATCATTAGGGCATCCAAAGAAATAACTAGGTTCCTATAAGGCAACGGAACACGGAAACCCTTAAAGGGGTGTGGTTTCATTGCCTTACTTCATTGTTTTCATGTCAAAAGAGCAATAAATCAAGATGATAACTAATTTTTGGGGAAGAGTTTGAAATGGGGTTTCTTGGCGATGCTGCTTGACCTGATTGACAATATTTTTGAGACTTAGGCTTTTTTATCGCATCTTAGTACCCCATTGGTGATTGGCATGAAGGGGGTTCATGCCTTTAAACCTTTTATCCAGTCTATTTTAACATTTTCAGTATAGAAAGGGAATGATTGTTTAGTTATGTGAACGTTAGAATTGATTTGTTTAGGAACATGTGATGTAATGACTATTAAAAGCAGAGCAGATAAAATATATCTTTGTCCTAAAAATCTGCAAAACAATTATTATACATTGTATATTTTCAATTGCGATTCGTTTCACTTACTTATTGTTAGTACATTGTAAGATCTGTTTTCTCTTTTTTGATTTATTAAGGAAATCATGGAAAACTTTTTACCATCTAAGATTTACAGTTTAGTGTTAAGCATCATTGATTATTTCATGACAAACATTGATTGATTGGCGGAAAAAGTATAGTACCTAATTAATTATTTGGAAGTGTGTAATGGGAATAGTAATTTTGTATTAATATAGTAGGAAAATTAAGAAAAAGTTGTACAATCCTGACTGTTGTAACAATGATAATTGATTATAAATATTTTTGTGTACAGGTTGGAACCAAACCCAGACAATTGATTCACTTCTACGAAAGGGAGGGTTTAAAGGACCTATTAATCCGGACGTTAGAGCCAACATAAAGCTGACACGCTATCAGTCCGAAAAGATCTCTGTAACTTACCAAGACTACATAAACCGCTGGCAACCCAATGGTACCACTCGTGCATTTTAGCCCATGTACTTTCTAGAGACTCCAAGAAATTTCTCAGTTGTCATCGGTTATTGGAACTTCCATTTTTTCACTACTCGTTCCTTCGTTCGTAATATTATATTATATCCAATCTTATTTTCTTCAAATCACAATACGCCTTTGAATTATATTATGAATCATGAATGCTGCACTATTTCTGTTTAATAATTATGTGAAACTAAATTGACGCAGGCGTAAGCTATCTATCATGATTAGATAGTGCCAAGATCAACTAATATAACAACTAAATATCAAATTCCATCCAATCCAATGGTACTCTTCGAGCACTTGCATTTTTTATTATCGCCATGTTGGTACTGTGGTACTTAGTTTTGTGTTATTTATTTTGTAAGATTACAAAATAATTAACATAGAATGACTAGACCCACACATAAATATAAGTTAGCCTTCAATTTATAAAACGGAAAGATCATAATCCGATTGGCAGTCTTATACTCTATACTATACACCAAATATTTGAAAAAAGACTTAATGAGAATGAAAACAAATTAAGTAATAACAAGAAGAAGTATAAAATTATGTCTCTGTGGACGATATGGTAATTTTGGTATTGCCAGTGCCATGTTCGGCACGGCATATTACATATTATGTAATTGTAATACGTTCTTTGGTACATTCGTACTAAAATTACAATATATTTTATTGTATTCAGTTTTACTAACCTGCTTCATATCTATCAAAAATTACCAGAGCATGTATCGAGAGACTTTAATGTTAAGAGCCGAATAATTAACGCAAATAACGATTTCTTTTATATTTGAATAAAGAGACGGTGAAAATCAATGATAGATGAATATTAATGTACTTACAGTTAGTTAGCTGTTTCTGTCGAACGAGTGCGAGATGATTTAAGCGTTGAGAGCAGAACGATATGTTAGTTGTAACTTGAATACTGTGGTTAAACTAATTGTACGCCAATTTTTTATTAGCGCGTACATCATTAATGTACATGGGCGTTCGTAATTCTTAATTTATGTTGAAAATTAAGCCTACATACTTTTACGCGAAAATTTTCGATGACAGATTTTATTTCGTGCTCATAACCGCAAGTAACTGGTATTTTGTTGGCAAACTTTTATTCTGGCTGATTTAGGGGTAGTTTGTAGCTCTAATGGTGAATGACTGTTCTTTTTGCTCCCTAATTTCTTCTGATGTAAAATACAATGGACTTGTATTTTTCCATCATTGTGTCATTTTGAACTAATTTTTTTAAACAACTAGAGTAGAGAGATAGAGCAAACCTGCTTTCACCAGAAGACATGTTTATAATCTCTAAACGTAAATACGTAAAAGTACAATGCGGATAATCTAAATCTATACTGGTTGCTACCTGAACTAGCCAATCAAGTGAAAGTTGGCCAACAAAACTGTTTCAAAGAAAAGAAATCAAATTCAGTGAGATATTTCAATTCATTGCTTTTGGTTCAAATGTATCTTGGGTAGTAATTTCTAGTTTTCCTTTTAATAATCCTAAAACCGAAAAAATCTTTGAACAGGTGAAAATCCATCACACATGTTATCATGATTTTTCAACTTAGTTTTTGAACGATTCGAATTTATAGTTATATACAATAAATATAAATCTCGCATCAATTCTTGGTTTTTGAATTACTTAATTGTGAATCTCATTTTAAGTACGATGAAATGTAGGTAAATTATAGTAATACAATACTATAGAAAGTTCTGCGTATTTGCTTTTTTGACTGTACAGGAAAAATCAGACAACATCGGTGATCGTGAAATGCAACACCTTTCCTTTCCCTGAACAACTGAACATCATGTAAACCAATTTAGACAACTGAGATAATTTTTAGTTAATTAAAGTTTCTCAGATTTACAAGCATATACATATTGTTAGGGTTCTTTAACTGCAGTTACTCACGTCCAAGGGGTAAATCTTAAGAAATTACAATATTAATCATATTGCGCTGTGATGAACGATGAACTCCCTCGATTCCTTAAAAACAGACGCGTAGATAGCCAACAAGTGAAAATGCTCATTCACTATCAAATATATAATATAACTAATACTGCAAAATTTTTGCAGTTCAGAGTATAGTACGGTTAATGATTAATGAGAACGATAATGTTAAAGAATGTCTACGTGGATGAATTAGGTATGCTGTATGCCTGTCGAATGAAAATGTAATCTAAATGTACTACTGTTATTTGCAAAGCTTGGTGTAAAATACGGGCTGATGTTTAGTTACTGCTAATTATATTTGAAGATTACGTTCATTAGTTATCGGGAAATGCAAAGAAAGTGAAGAGTTAAAGTCATAATGCTGAATACAATTTTTATGTTACTGGTTTCCACTTTACAATTTCTGTATGATCAAATCATATTTCTCGAGTCTAGTTTGCGTAATGGGAGAATGTCAATGTAAACTGACACAATGACTCAACTTATGAATACGGCTTTTATTGGTGCTTTCTCCAGTAGTGGGTGAAAAGAATTGAAAGAAATTTAAAAAGGTACTTAACAACTATGAATACAAACTATAATATGGTTGTAAGATCAAGGGTTATAAGTTCATGAGAAATCTTACCCCACTAGGGATTGGGGAATGGCTAAATAATGTGTGGGGAACTATCTGTTTGATAAACAGACTCATCATTTCAATACTAATATTAGTGAAAACCATTTTACAATATCTTATAAATACATGGGACAAAAGTTACTTCAACTTTTGTGACATCGCAGTAAACTGCGGTACATAATTCCTATATCTATAGTATTGCAAACCTAGGCATGTTTGCATAGCGTATACTTACTTATTGTCGTTATTGTCCGTAAATTATTACTTTATTAATCACATTCGTTTCATTTCCCTCAAAAATGTCTTAAATGTATTGTTATTGTAGTAGTACAGTCCGTCAGCAACTAATTTGAAACTAAATTAAGTGTGTCAATCAATGAAAGGAAAAGTAGACAATGATGAATTACAAAATAAATGGTCTAAATTATTGCGACTGTGTGCACGTATTAATTTTAATTAGGTATTGACTGTCAACGTCAACGGGCATCGTTTTTCATAACTGATTATGTCTAGTTGAAAATGTTATCGTGTTAACCAGAGAGTCTACAGAAGCGTAAATGTAAAAATGTATATAGTAAGTAAATATATAGCTACTTTACTGTGTTCTCCGTTGTGGTGAAATCACTGAGCAAGTAAATGTAAAAATTCCATGCGTAGTAAGGATGTATTGTATTGTGAATTGATATTTATTAAGGGCTGCTAGGTTTTATTAGGACTTGATTATGTTAATTAAAATATTATTATTGTTTTCGTAATTCCGGATTTTGGTTAAAGGTTGATATAAGTTAATGCTTAATTGCTTAATACTTACATACCTTTACTATAAATAAAATTTAAATGTGAACTCTAATGTATATATTTGTTTACCTAAACTCACTACGACTATGATGCGATTGATGCGAAATGGTACGCATCACTTTAATTAGAAACAATTGGAATTCAATTTGTTTTTAGGTTGGTTGCTAAAATTAATAAAAATTATTATCATATTTTGTACAGCAGCAGCAAACAGAACTATTCATCATACCCTGCAAACCATTTTTGTCTCATTTTCGTGCATTCAATGTACATTGTACATTACATTACACAATCAATGTTATAAAATTTTTATAGAGAAACTTAAAAGTATGCGTATTTAGGCATATACCCGAAGTATATCCAACAACGACACAGATAGTCTGTGTCGTTGGAGGCTGGACTATGCAAATTGCAGAGAAGCATCGCATTATGCAATGCTTCTCTCTTTCTAAATCTTATAACTTCAGATAAAGGCAATACAGTCAATCTACTGCCTGTTAAAGTCATTGGAGTTCTATTTGTGATGGTCCATTTTAAGGAAATGCCACTTGCTTTTAGGCCAAAATAATGTCGTGACATGTACGGGGAGCGCAAACAATTCACGCAAATTATGGAAATGGTCGTTTTTATCGAACCCATTCTGCATCATCATCACCATGCCGTGGTGCAATTGATGCGTGCTTAAGCGTGCAACATTGAATTCATATTGATGTAACACTAAGTCTAAAAAATCATCTTTTCAATATTTGTTTTGCTTATAAATGAACATTTTGGACCTACATTAGACAACATTTGTTGCAAAAGAATGACTTCGAAATATTAAACTGTGCAATTGGTAATGAAATGATAGTTTATAGACTGGACCTTTTAGTGAATTAAAAATAATTGTTTACCTTGTTGTTTACCTAGTGAATTAAAAATAATTGTTTACCTTGTTGTTTACCTACATCATGAATTTCCCTAATCTTAGCAAAAAGGACAGTCATAATAAAATGTCACAATTGTTTTATTTTTAAGTTTGCATTTCCTTCAACCCATCACTCTTTCTTCAACATTCGACGAATAGCTTTGTTTGCTGACTTTGCTGTGTATGCAGCAGTAGTGCTGCTGTTACTGTATTATCGACTATTACTAAAGTCTTGAAGCAAAATGGAAACAAAATGGCAAAAACACTTTCAACATTCATGTCATGTATCTATTAGCAGACAACGGAGTAAAAGCTCTTAATTGCAACATTTAGAATACATTTAGAACACTAATATATTTTATGATTGATGTTCTAAAGGTATACTTATTTCACTGCTACAGTAACCTTTTATAAAATTGCTTCATGTGCTGAAATTCTCAGCATCATTACAGTACAACTCATTTCTCCAGTTGGAGTTTATAAAATGTTGTATTAGAACAAAATGCAAGTAATTGTAATATTGGCATAATTTGACTTGAGATATTGAATATATACCAATTTTATATACGCTCAGTAGTTAGTCAAACATTATAATATTCTGGTATGCAATCCTATCCTACAGTCATTATCATTGAACAAGCTAACACACTTAAGTATAGCTTGTTCATACATGGTAAACGTCATATACAGATATTCGAAGATGGTTTGGTACTTCTACTTCTTATTTTAAAACTGTTAAATACATACATCAACCTAGATATTCAGCTACCTCCACAAAGTCCGCAGACTCAAGTATAAATATATACCCAGTATGAGTGTTGAACAAATACGCGACCTTATTTTTCCTAGTTCCCCGGGTTCAATTATAATTGTTGTGTATTAGTATTTATTGGAGTAAGTGAATTGGAATTATACATTTATACGATCTACGGTGGACAATATTATTATAAGCAGTTTATGACAAATTGTCTTAGGGCACACCATATTTCCATTTACTAATTGCGGCTATTGGAATACATAATTAGTTTATAGAATACTATAATATGTAATTTGTAGATGTATTATTAAACTTTAGTATAGTCCGGAGTAATTCGCTGCTGCCGTACATGGTATTGGTATGTAAACGATTTCTTACAATACAATACTTGAAAAATCTAAACATGTCAAATGAATGTCACTGTACCATTAGCCAATGTCGTACTGTCGTAGTATTATTTCGCGATTGTAAATTATGTAATAATTATGTATGTATGTAATTGTCATGATTCATAAAACTGACGCAAATACGATTGTCATACTATCAAAAAATTTAATGCTAATAAATTGGTGATTTAACTACATTTTGATTCATAATTTGTTGCAAAAACATCCTAATGATAGTGGGTTTACAGTGCTTGCTGCAATGCAACCTTCGCCTATTTAATAGACACTACCGAGACTACCCGTAATAATTTCGTATTAGTTTTAAATAATTGGTTTTCTTTTTAGCTTTCTTTAACAGGCTCTCCAGAGATAATTGAGGTCTCCAGATTAGACTTAGGTAGACCTTGGGAGTACTGTGTAGTAGAGTAAATATTTGCTGGTTTTGGTATTACCTGCGTGTCATTAATGATGGGCAGCAGTACTGAATAAAAGAAGTCTTGCTGAAAGTAAGTTACACCCATAGCCAACAAAACATGAATGAGAGAAAGTACTCGAACTTTCCCCATGATTGGCTGCATAATTTCCTTAGCGTACCAAATCACTTCCTTTGTATTTCTAGTAACTTTAGGGAACTGTGCTCCTGTCAAAGCACCAGCAGTCTAAAAAAGTAAACAAATAAATGACATTAGAGGCAAGAAATAACTATTATTCCTGATACATAATTTTCTATATTTTGCCAACCCTGGTATTTAAAATATAGCATTAGCCAAACATTAGCCTTATTAACACTTAAAGGAGGCACAAGCATTTATAATATTTCCCGTTTCACTGCACACAAAAATGTCGAATTGGTTATAAAAATTTTTGGTTTAAAATATAAACTATAACGAATTAAATATTCGTACCCCGTGGATAAAATATGCATATCTTGGCCTAGGTATGTATTATGCATGCGCAGAAAGATTCTCTACAAGATATGTACTGTAGCTTATTTCAAAATGATCTTTGACCTTTTCTAGGTCAAAGGCTTTCTCCAGCCTATGTAAAATCCCTATTCCAGTGTAGATGAATCACGCTATATAAATTATACAGCGTGATTCATCTACACATTATATAATATAATGTGTATAGTAAAGAGTAACAGAGTCAGGAAGTTAATATTATTATCCCCAACTTTTTACATGTGCAAAAATGGCATTTTGTTTTACAAAATACATTTACAGATAGAATATAAATGTTCCACCTTGGCAAAAGCGAATAAAGGAACTTTAAATTTACTGTGTAAAAAAAGGTCATGCAAAAATACCGGGTATACCCTCCCCTAAATGGGAGGAGGCAATACTCAGTAAACTTAATTATTTGGTCTCTCTTCTAAGTTTCCTTACCCACTTTTTCTAAGGTGGAACATTTGCATTCTATCTGTAAATGTCTGTACTTACTGGAAAATTGACTAGTGGTGTAAGCATTATAGGATACAGCACCCCGAATCCAAACTGCACAGCAGCAGCCCGAGTTTGAACACAAACGCCACATTTAGTTTTTTGTTCAATTATGTCTGCCGATATAACCTGAAAAATAGTTAAAATTAATCAACCTGAATTAATTATATAAAAGTGAAAAGTCAGTAAAACTGAGAGAAAGGATATAGTACTACTATATACTATAGTATACCATAGGCGTAGCCATGATATGGTTTCAGGGGGAGGGCAAACTGAAAACATGAGTTAAATAAAATAACCTATTTTTTCGGAATTTTGGGATGTGGGGCAATTGCCCATTGCCCCCTCTGGCTACGCCAGTGTAGTATACTCCCATTTCTCTGGTAAAACTGCATAAAATTGAATGACAAAGAAACATATTCTATACCTGTGAAAAGACAAATGTGCCAGAAAAGGTAGGAACCACAACAGTGGCAAGATATGATGATAATCTTGAGTAATGTAATAGCAAAAGCGACTTTCGAAAGTGATTATTAATAAACATTCCAGTTAAAGCTATTGAGGTAGCTATCACTGGCAATCCTGCTTTAAACGGCCACCTGTCAAAAGTCAAACAATACAATGAATTCACATTTAAAATTGAATTGTAATTGTAATTGAGACGAAACAAATAAAATTGAATCATTTAACATATATATATATATATATATATATATATAACGCCTGAATGGTATCAAAGCTGATTGGGATGATAAATTAATAATAATTAAATTGTATAAAACCCTGCAATAATTAGTACATACGTTTGACTATTCGGCCACCTACTCATTATATCGACAAACTTCTCAAAATTTAATTTTTTAACGTCCGTTGTTTTGCTACTAAATTGATGCTCTATAACATGTTTCTTAGGACTTTCAGCAATCTTGGTGGGATCTTTTATGTTAGCCATTCTCCTTCCAATGTCAACGTCCTGTTTGTTGTCCAAGTCTTGCTGAGTATTCATAACTTAAACTATAAAAACTCTCCCGTTGCAGTGACGGATTTTCGGCACCGTTCCTGTCTGCCGGTCCAGTAGTAGTATTTATTACTTAATTATTTATAAAACAATAAAATGAAAAGATCACTTTCTGACAATTTTCTGAATTGAATATTTGCAAAAATAATTATTAATAAACTGATTCAAAGAAACACTGGATTTAACCATCCACTAACAACTAACTTTCAATCAGCACAGCTGACAGCAGCAGTAGTCAGTTGAAGTTTTGAAAGCAACAGATGACAGACTAAACACTTGTTTTTATTTTTATTGAATGTGAATACGTCTTGTAATCTTGCAACCCTATTCGGTACAATTGTCAAACATTAATTAATAAACAACAGTTAAAAATGAGTAATTAAAACCATTTTGTTGACATCATGGAACGACTGATGCAACAAATACCGATCTTAAAACTTACCGTGTATTTAAGATTCCCGGGAAATCAAAAGTTACGGTAAACATACTCATACCAGTCGCAGGCACCATCACCAATAGTCAGTCTACTCTGGAAATTAGGGAGGCGTTCAGAAATCCAGACATGTTTTTTTCGTTTGTCATATTCTTATAATTTTTTTTCAGTTTTTTCATTGCTTTTGTGAGTTTTATGAATGAAAGTGTATTAAATGCTAAATGCATTAAAAAAATAGAGGAGAACAAATCATGTCATGTCTTGACAAACATGGAAATTGCTTGAAACATTAAATTGATTTATGTTTTTTATTAAACTTTCAAGGAAAGTCGGCAAAACTGTTTAAAAAATCAGTAATCATATAAATTTGTATATTATTAGAAAAGCATTTATGCTATGTATTAGAAAAGCATATTATGCTAGAAAAGCATATTATGCTAGAAAAGCATATTATGCTAGAAAAGCATATTATGCTAGAAAAGCATATTATGCTAGAA